>MPUH01001093.1:0-24299 GCA_001970955.1 Stentor coeruleus
GATAATATGTATTAAGAATGGGTAATATTTATGCTGATTTGGGGTTTAAGGTTTGAAAACTATTTAAGCAGAAAAATTTAATGCACAATATCATTACTTCATAATCACCAAGGTTAATTTTCCATAATTTCTTATCTACATCAAACTATATACATTAAAGCAAATCTTATAAAAATTATTATAAACAAACATACAAAACTATTCAAAATACTTAAAATAAAATCTAAGCAATTTTTATAAAAATCAATTACAACTAAATTCAAGATCCACATAATTAATCTAAATTACCTAAAGATCATCTTTCTTCGGTCTTGGAGTATTGCGAATCAATTCAACTTTCTTTTCTACTCCATTGATTTTCGCCTCCAAAGTTGTAAGTTTAAGAACTGGCAACTCCCAATCTTTAAGTTGTTTTTGTTCCTCAACTTTATTCTCAAGCCATGAAATAGTATCATTAATATAAGCAAATGCAGCTTCTCTTACTGAAAGATCTACCCAAGTTTTGGTTTTGTTTAAATAAGTCATATCTTTATAAAGATCTTTAAGCTTAATAGATGCATCTAAAATAGCATCTTCTCTTGCCATTAAATCCTTTTCTTTTCTAAGTGCTGGATCAACAATTTGTTGAATTTCTGTTTTTTTATCTGTGAATTCTGCAGTTTTTACAGTCTTTAATGTTAGTCCTTCAAGCCAATTTATTGTTTTGTTCACAAGATTTAATAGTTTTTCTGAATCTTGAGGTGAGAGGACTCTTTGAAACTCTGGGCCTTCAAGTTTTTCTTTTACATCATATATATAAGATTCTAAATCGTTCTTTAACTCAATTCTTTTATTATAATCGCTTTCATATCGTAAAATTTGATCTAATATTCCTCTTAAACCTTTTGATTGTTCTTGAGCAAATCCATTAGGCTTTTCAATAGGAGTTTCTATCATACTTAGAGCTTGCTTGTGAGTCTTTTTTTTAGTAACAATTCTAGTCTTTGGCTTATTTTCTTCATTTTCTTCTTGTTTATCTTCTGTGCTTTCATTTTTTTCTTCGTCCTTTTTCTCATCATCTTTTTTCTCATCATCTTTTTTTTCATCATCTTTTTTTTCATCATCCTTTTTTTCATCATCCTTTTTCTCATCATCTTTTTTTTCATCATCCTTTTTCTCATCATCCTTTTTCTCATCATCTTTTTTCTCATCATCTTTTTTCTCATCATCTTTTTTTTCATCATCTTTTTTCTCATCATCCTTTTTCTCATCATCTTTTTTCTCATCATCTTTTTTCCCATCATCTTTTTTCCCAATATCATTATCCTCATCATTCTTTTTCTCAATATTCGTATCTGCACTTTTTTCTATTTCTGCTTTCCCTTCTTTACTATCAGTTTCTCCTTTACTTTCACTTAATCCATCTTTAACATCCTCTTCCACTTTCTTATCATTTTCTTGTCCTTCAGTCTGGGTATTATTAGCAGATTTTTCCTTATCCTTATCCTTATCCTCTTCTGATTTTTCATTTTTATCTTTTTTCTTCGGTTCTTTAATAGTCTCTTCATATTGAATCTCAACTTCAAGTCTGATTTCAGCATCTGCTAACGAGACTATTCCATTCCTATCTAAAGAAAATTCTAATACAACCAAAGGAACTTGTGCATATTTCTTGCTTAAAAACTCAACATCTGACAAATTATATTGAACTAAATCCGTGTAGAAATCATTATATTTTATACTAAGTGTAACATCTAAATCCTCAGAAGATGAAAAACTGATTTTCTTAGTACTAGGCAATACGCTTCCAAATGTAAATATTTCTTTTTGTTTTATTGAACCTGAATTTTTGCTTTTAATAGTAGCCCGAACACTATATTGGAAAGTNACCTGAATTTTTGCTTTTAATAGTAGCCCGAACACTATATTGGAAAGTTTCTGTAAGCCAAATTTGTCTTATTTGGACTTCTGAAGATAAATTAGCTCCATATAAAGCTGCACCCTGAGCTATTGATTCATCACCATTTAAATGAGTGCTTACTTCTTTATATCTTTCTGCGACTAGTTTTTGTATACTAGGAATCCTTGCAACTCCACCTATAATTTCTATAAAGCTTATATCTTCTATTGTTTTGTTTGATATTGATAATACTTGGGCAATAGGGTTTAAGAAGTCTTCAGATTTTTCTTTGATGTATTCTTCGATTAATGACCTGTCAATATACAATTCGAAATCTGTGCCATTGTAAAGAGAAGGAAGGAAACTGTTTATTGATTTATTTGCGCTTAAAGTCTTTTTGATCCTATTAGCTTCTTGTATAAGCCTGGCTTTACTTTTAAGATTTGTTCTAGGGTCATCAGAATGAGCTTCTTGGAATTTGTTTGCTATAAAATCAGCTATATATGTATCAATAGATCTTCCACCTATATTAGGATTGGAACTATGTGCAATGATTTCGATCTGTTCATTTTTTTTCTCAGACAGTTTGCTCAGGTTTGTTTTTACTGTGCTATATTTAACCAATACTGCCTGTACATGTGAAGCTCCAACATTATATACAATCACATACAAAGGGTTTTCATCAAATCTTTCCAATCCATAATACAAAGCTGCAGCAGTATTCTCATTAACCAACGCTAAAACATTAAACTTCACCACATGAGCAATAGCGACAATCATTTTTCTCTGAGCTTGAGTATAAAAACTTGGTACAGCCAAAACACAATCTTTAACACTAGTACTTTTCTCAGCAAGACCTTTAATAAACTCTAATTGCATAGCCAAAACATCCTCAGCCCCAAATCTTAGTTTTCTAATAGTATATGAAATCCCTCCATGATAACTTTCAATATATGCAGTAAGTGAATATTCTTTAATAAATCTTTCAGTCTCATTAAATAATCTTCCAACAGCTCTTTGATTAAACTCAACAACAGCTTCTGGTTCTTTACTTAAATAACTTAAAGCATTTTCTCCATATAATCTTATATCACCAAATCCAATTACATTAGGAATTAGTCTTTTTGACTGTGGGCTTTCAACAATTTCTAGTTTCCTTCCAGGAGTTATAACTGAAGTCTATATATATTTTACCTTTATAAGCTCACTACCCATATCTATGCCAATAAGTGCTGCTTGGATATTTTGAAGTGTTCCAAAAAGTCCAATAAGCCAAAATACGTGTAATAATTTCATTAACTTATATAAAAATGGTTGAAAAAATATTTTTTCCCTTTGAAAACCTAATAAGATAAACTTTTACAATTGAAGTTTGTGATCAGCAAGTTGATTATAAAAAAGCTGATAAAACTAAAAAATTATACCAAACTTAACATCAATAATTTCAATTTTCAACATAATTTTCATGAACTCAAAAACAAAATAAAAATTTAAAAAAATCGTATATAAACACCAAGTTTATCAAAATATAAACTCAATTTTCGTATTATTTTCCCTCACTTAGCTTAAACTATATAATAATTTTTTACTAATATAAATACTAATGAACTATATGATTTAAATAAAATTTAACGGAATGAGTAATATAAGTCCTGTAGGAATTTGGAAAAATCCTTTGGATAATTCGTCCTTTTCAAGTATCAATTACGACTATGATCTTGACAAAAGCCAATCAAGTTGTTCACAAGGTTCAAACGATCATAAAGGCTTTTCAATAAAAGACATCTGTCCTGAAGCATCATTTAGTTCAGAGAGTAAACATCAGAGAATAGCTTCACAGCAAATAGACCTTTTAAGCCCTTCTGTGCTTTTTGCCCATATTAGGAAAAACTCTAAACAGTCTTTTCATGATAGGAAGTATTCAATGCAAGTCCATGAAAACGAAGAGCTTAATAGCACTAGAATGCAAACTTCACTTAGTCGTAGAGTTAGTGATTGTGACTTATCGCATGTTCCTGTATCTGCCCCACCTCCAGAAGCTAAAGAAATCAAAATGGAGAGAAATGAAAACCTTAGCTTCTGTAAATATTGTAATAAAGAAGTTGAAACTCGGGTTAAATTCCCAGAAGACTCTAAAACTGAAAGTCTACTTTTAGAAACTGTGAGTATGATATTTATGTGCTGGAAACCAAACTGGCTGAATAATCTTAGAGTGAAAACATGTGTTGAATGTGGATTTGCAATATAATTTCCTAATAAGTTATTATAGTTAAAAGTCACTTACAAATTTGCTTTAAAATTTATTACTTTCTATAAATAAAGATTATAGTTTTCAAATTTAATCAATAAATACATTATTTAAATAATGATTAAATCTTAATAAAGTATTCTAAAGCAAGGGAATTTTTATCAGATTAACTTTTAAATAAATGTGTGTAATTTTATATTTTTATATGTCAGCACACAAACCAAAAAGATTTTGATTTCTTGGCAAGATCATTCAAGAATTCAAGCTAAAGATATAACTTTCATTGCCAAATTTTAAAATCAGTTGAAAAACAAATCGAAGATTTATTTCAAAGTATACAAAATAACCTAATATTATCTAATAACGCCACTTATAAAAATATATACAAAAAAGTAAATCCTATCATCTTTATAAAGAACTTAACACCATAATTTCTATATAAAACAAATGCTAAAAAAGTTAATTAATATTTTTTTTGGGTGTTATACTTCCAATAAGAATCAACAGTTTTCTTAGGTATATTCCCAAGTTCTTGATATAGCAATTTATTACTTGCATAAGTATCATTAGTTTCTTGATAACATTCTTTTAAATGACGTTGTTGAAATTCTTTGCTTCGAAGGCCAATAACTAATTTACAATGAGGACATTTTTTATTAAGTTGTTCTTCGATTTTTTTAAGTTCCTCTTGATCATCACTATCTGAAGAGTCAACTATTTTTTTTGATTTGACCATTTTTTCTGTTTTCTCATAGTTTTCACGGTCTGCTACACCTTTTCCATCTATACAAAGGTTGACATGGCGATTTATTTCTTCTTTGGTAAAAGATTCTGGAAACACCCAATTGCACATAGGACAAGCTAGTTCTCTGTCTCTTTTTTGTGGTAATTTGTTAGGACTATAGTCTGATTGTGATATTTGCTTGTACTCCTTTTTATTCGGCAATACTTTTTCGTATTTCGGTCTCACATTATTTTTTTTAACATGAACAGAAGAAGTTTTTTCTGATTCAAAATTTCCACCATGAGGCGACTCTAAATCAAAAGTAGTTTTTTTATTATATTTAATCTCAATATCAGTTTGCAAATCAATAGGTTTCGATACTTCTGATCTATCCTCAGGTTTAATAATTTTAATCTCCGCAAGACTGTCTAAGAATGGTTTTAGCAAATCATCAACAATATTTTTCTTTTTTAATACAAAATCTTGATTCTCAAGTTTAACTGGTATTATAGGATTATTAGTATATCTAATATTTTTTAATGATTCATCTCCAAGTTTCATCCCTGGGTAAAGAGTTGTCAGGGTTTGCTCTAATTCTTCAAAAAAGTTCATGATTTTGAGTGACTATTATAAAGCATAGACTGATCTAGATATCAGCCCCCCAAATTATATCTAAAATTAGATGATATAATGATAGGCTAATTTTTTATCTTATAAAATATGGAATCAGAAACACCTAATGAAAACATTAGGAATTATCGTGTGCTGATACTCGGACCAGAATCAACAGGAAAAACAGCTATTCTTTATAGATTAAAACTTAATGAAGTTATATCATCAGTTCCTACAATTGGTTTTAATGTTGAAAGTTTTGTTCATAACAATAACAAATACAACTTATGGGATATTGGTGGTAGTCACAAAATGAGATGCTTATGGGCCAATTTTTATGAAGACACTAATGCAATCATCTTTGTCATAGACTCAAACAATGAAACTCAATTTGAAGATGCGAAAAATTGCCTTGATACTATCCTCTCAGTAAATTCCCTCAAAAGTATTCCAATACTTTTTTTTGCTAATAAAACAGATTTAACAAACATATCAATTTCTCAATTAACTGAATTCTTCAATCTTAATGCTATAAAAAATCGGAAATGGTCAGTTCAATTATGTAGCGCAAAAAATGGTAAAGGTCTTGAAGAAGGGTTAACATGGTTAGATAAAACTATGGAAAAACTTAACAAAAAAATTTTACAAGCTCATGATATCAAAGAAAATCCAAAACCAATTGATGAAAGTGATTTAAAAAAACAAGATTTACCTTGTATGAGAATTTTATTACTAGGGATTCAAAATGTTGGAAAAACGGTATTGCTTTTTAAACTTAAAAATAATCGAATTAATTCAACTATCAATACAATCGGATTTAATGTAGAAACTATAAATTATCCTAAGGCCAATTATGCTATATGGGATGTTGGAGGTTTACCAAGAGTAAGAGTATTATGGAAGCATTATTTTAAAGATGTAAATGGAATAATATTTGTTGTGGACTCTAGTAATAATATTGATAGGAATGAGGAAAAATATGAACTTGATAATATATTAACTAATGAAATTCTTACTGGGTTGCCTGTTTTGATATTTGCAAATAAATCTTTCTCTGCTGGGGAAAATACAGAAGAAAGTATAAAAGAGTTTTTCGGAGTTAATAAAATTACAGAAAGAAAAATCGGGTTTATATGGGGAGATTGCTTTAATGGGGTAGGAATGGATGAAATTGGTGAATGGCTACAAAGTAATGTGGTAGTTAATTAGTTATTTTAAGTTTATAAAAAAAATGAAATTTGAATCATTTTATTTCTTGATATAATTTTCATTTAGATTTTTAAACAATTTAATACTAATAAAATTAAAGAATTAAGTCAAAACCTAGGATTATTTTTTTACAGTGATTTTGACAGGTTTTTCTCTTTGGTTATTTCTTACTAAATAAATCTCACTATTCGTGTATTTCCAATGCTTAAAAGTGAACTTGGCCTTTTCATCCCTATTCATTTTTCTTGGAATTTCACTTGAGTCTTTTATACTACATAAATCTTACACAAAACATATTCCATCATGTAGGACGAAAAATGGTTTATCTTCTAAAATGTATTTTTCTTTAAATCTACCAATATAATCATTGTTGTTATTTTGAAACCCTTTGTATAAATGAACCCAGTCCATACCAGTCAAGTCTCCACGAATAAAATTGTTTAAATATGTGATTCTAGTAATTTCAATCAGATGTGGTAGTATACGAAAATAATCTCCAAGTATCTCAGCGATCTCAGAAAGAGAAGAATAACGATTAAAACTTATTTGCACAGGAGGAGAAAAATCCCAAGTACTAGGTGTCCATTTCCTAAACACACATACAACTTCATTTTCTTGATATTCATCAACAATTTCAACAGCAATTTCTAGATTTTTACATCCATAAAAAATATCCATAGGGTGTTTTTCACTAATCACATCAGTAAGCCTTGTATCATTTTTTTCCCTTAATCTTATATTTGAAGGATTAATCCCAAGAGAAGGGTAGTAATTTTGACACATATTACATATATTTTGTTTAAGCGATAAAATGCTTATTGATTTATTGACAGTCAAAGGGAAAAGCTCATAAAAAAGATACCAAAGATAATCTTCATCTTTATTAGATAAACATGCGAAAAATAATGAAAACGATATTTCATTCTCTTTTTTACCTACCCCTTCAGAAATATGAATTACACAGTTTTGGTAGAATTGTAAAGAACTTAACAAATTATCATCTTCAGTCAAATCTTGGCCATTACGACTCCCTTTCTTCATACTAAACTCCTCAACTTGCATGGTAATTTTTTTCCCAATAATTTCCTTTAAATAAAACAAAGTTTCATTTTTATTAACAGAAACAGTCATATTATATTCAATATTTTCAAGTTTTGGGTTATTAAACTTCAGTGTATAGTTATCATTTTCTCTATCAATTGCATTTTTCCATGAGTTTTTCCACGTTTTTTCTTCCATCAATATAATAAACCCATCAAAAATTTTAAGACTCGCGATTCTTGTGTTTAAATGTTTAGGCTCAACTAATTCAATAAGTTTAGATTTCCCAAGATAAGGTTTTTTCTTCCAAAGTCTTATATTATCAAAAGCATAATGGAAATATTTAGCTAGAAAATTCAATAAGTCTTTAAGTTTAAAACTTTTTGGCACTTGCAACCTACAAGGATTTGATAATATTTCATTAATCCCCCCAGGGTAGTTTTTATAATAATCCTTCCAAACACAGATTTTTATATTTAAATAATCCTTTTCAAACTCCAAAAACTCTTCATCAGCAGTTTTAGTCTCAATACACAAACATATTCCTGAATTTATCCCCAAACTTTCTATTGTCTGGCTTTCTTTTCCAGTAAAAGTTTCCAAATACTGATCAAATTCAGAGTTATAAACACGTATACGGACATCTTCATCATCAAGACCAATGCCAAGTTCTTTTATGCATTTTTTTTTCAATAAATTAAGTGATGCATGTTTGTTTATTTTTATCAAATAATTAGTATATTTGTAAAACACTTTAACTTCAATTGTCAGTAATCTTTCTTCTTTTTCCTTTTGTTCTCTAAGAATCATAAGTTTTTCTAATTCGATATCTTGGATAAGATACTCAGGGATTTCTATTTCAGATACTTGTTTTAAATTCTTACTACTAATCTGCCTATACATAAGTAAATAAGCATTTGAACCAAAAATACCAGCTCCAATAATACCCCCGAAAGCTTTTTCAATTTCACTAGTTTCAATTTCTTTAACCTGTGAATCATTAAAATGATACCATTTGTTATTTTCAAAACATCTTATATATGCATAATAATGCCCACCAAGTGCACTTCCTGAATGTATCATAATAGAAAATAATTCATAAAAATTCCCATTATTCAAAATCTCTTCACTACTAGTCTCTTTATCTATACTACTCATATTAACTTCATCACTTTCTTGACTAGATTCATTATTCCCTTCACTTAATAATTCATGTTCACATTCAATATTACTCAATGAACTTATAGGCTCAGTATTATCATCATCTTCTTGTTCTACAGCTTTTGCCATATCTAAAATTGTAGGAAAAGTTACTCGATCATTTATTTTCCTTCTTTGTAATGTGTTGTAATCTAAATCAAATCTTTTTAATTGTAATGCTAGGATATAAGGAAGACGACTGAATTTCATTCCTTTGTAAGCATCGGTTTTTTCTCCACAGGTTTCGCAGAAGTATTTGTTGTCTCCACAAAGATGATCAGGTTTGACAAAGTTGTTTAAAGCTTTTTCTAAAGAGTCGTTATATTGTTGATTGTGACTTCTGACTGCTAAAGAAAGGTCTAAAAATTTGTCTTCCCTAGTTGATTCAGTCCCACATTTTAAGCATTTTACATAATCAACGTATTGACCTTCATACAACTCTGTGATCATTTTTTCCTGTTCAGTGCCTTTAACACTTTCTTCAATTGCATCAAAAAGCACCCTGCAGAATTCTTGAACATCATGTTGTTGTAAACTTTCACGAATATCCCACTGGAAACTTGTAGTTAAACCTGTTGTATCAACCACAGAATATTCACGTTTATGGAGCTTTGCAAACATTAATTGTAGTTGATAAGGTATACAATCCTTTTTAGAATTGTGTTTAAAAGGGTCCCATTTCCACTGATATAACCTTGATAAGAACTCAGGGGTCATAAATAGTGTTTGTAATAAAGAATTCATATAACAAGTTGCCCCTTGGTTTGACAAGCCTGTGAATCTTTCGTTCGAACCCATTTATTATATCGATTTTGTTTGATTATTAGTAATTATATTTAGATGTCTAATAAGTCTATGGCTGTAGCTTCTCGAGAGTTTTTTTAAATGTATTAAATAAAGCTGTGTGTAATATTTGAGATGGAGTGTTGATATTGGGTTTTGGCGGGATTTTTAACAAATATTTGGTTTTCTCCGTTAAAACTATCAAATACTTGCATGAGGTTATTTAATGCTTCAGTGTTGTAGATGTGTTTAGAGATTTTTATAAATGGAGGGTCTTTGAGTGAATGATTGTTTTCTCAACATTTGTGCTAGTTGGAGTTGTAGAAAACTCTTGGGCTCTAGGACTTGATACATATGGGTGGAAGGTACAGTATCAAGATTTTTCATCTTTAGTTCGCATTGTTTACAGATTCTTTCATCTTAGAATATATATATAATAAAAAAATAGCTAATAAAATCATAATAAATTTATATATATAAGTATTTCTTCCATATAATTTATCAATCTACATATAACTTTAAACTAAATATCAACCTATTCTCTCTCTTTGATTTCTTCAAAACATCTCAACTTATCCACAAATCCAATAAATTCTAAAACTATACAATCCATAACATTAATTATTAAACATTTTCCTTCTTTACCTTAATCGCAGCAAGCTCACTCCTACAAACCTTACACAAAAACACCCTCTCCATAAAATTCACACTACTCTCACATAACACACCACAACATAATCTTTCCCATCTAAATATCCCTTACAAATTTTCTTTATGGTTTCTAAACTTAACACTAGTACAAACATTTTCCTTACAATTTTGACAATATATTTTCCCTGAACAACTTTCATCATCATTTTTGCCTTTAATAAAATAAAAAGACTGTCTTTCAATTCTTTTCCTTTCACAACACTCCTCAAAATATTCTTGATTTTTTTTACCAGAATTAGTACTACTCAATGTATACATCATTGAAATCCTATTATCAGGTGGTGATCCAGCTGTTGATGATATATAATGATCAGTAGTTGACCAAATAAGTGAGTTTCTTTTACTATGTAGTGATGGATAGACTATAGAATGTTTAGGTTCTTCTAAGGAAAGATCAGATATAGCTTCATTTAAAACTTCATCTGTTGGATTTTCTTCCTCTGGAGTTTGAAATTCTTCAAAGGAAACTAGTTCTGTGGCTGAGACGAATTTGAATACCCCTGCAGAGATTGTTGAATTACGAGTGTGCTTTGTCGAGCCTAGGGAGTTTGTGTCACGAGTTGCAAAGCTTGAAGTGTATCTTAGAGGCAAGCTTGGGCTTAAGCTTAGTTCCTCACCTTTTTTTATGGCTGAGTAATTTCCACTGGTAAGTTTTGAATGAATTTTGCAGGAGCAGGGCGAAAAATCTTCAGCGTTCGGGAAGGGTTTTGCTGTCTGGATTCGGGGTAATTGTTTTATATCTACTGGACAATACATTTATAATGAGATAAAGTGCGACATGTGGATTTTTTTAGAGTATGGATTTTGATTTAGATAATGAAGTGAGAATATTGATAAGGTTAGAATTTTTTACTTATTATCTTAATCTATAAAAAAAACTTTTTATCCTACATAACTAAAATCATAACATTAACCAACACTTTCGCCACACTAGCAATCGCAAAAATCGTAGCATTCATAATAGCTGAATTCGATATTAAAAACTCACTAAAACTTCTTAATATCTACATATCTCTTACCATACATGCTTGAGGCAAAGCCATAAACTTATAATGCAAAGTTAAAGAACACGAAGGGTCTAAAGTATTTTCCACAACTTTATCTCCATCAAAAAACCCACCAGTTGTATAAGTTTTTGTCCAATTATCTTTCATATCTTCATATACTTTTTGATAAACTGAAGGTTGCATACTATTAAAATGTAAGACAAAATAATGTTTAACCCAATCTATAATAAAATAAGTTGATAAGATAATAAGAATACCATTTACAAGCTCATCAATGTTACTTCTTCTATTTATAATTGCTTTAGCCAATAAGGTTAGCATGTATATAAAAACTTGTAATCTTTCAACAATATCATTGTTTATAACATTCATAAGGACTTTTTTATCATGTTTTTTAAAAACTGTAATTTTCAACTCGACAAAAGCTGAAGTCATTATTACAAGAAGCAAATTGTATTTACTTGAATTTAAAGCAACTTCAAATACAGTTATTGCTAAGCTTAAATGCATTGAATGTAGCCATACGTAAATCACGGTGATTATTAGGTTTTCTAAACTGGATGTCATGGTTTTCATACATTTCTGCCCAAAGGCCATGAGTAATTGATCTGCAACACCTATCATATTGTATACAAAGTTAAGTTTAAGAAAGTCTTGTTCTTTAAGATCATGATAAAGCCTTGATACAGACATCATGTATGAAACTTGAAAGCTTACTAGAAATAAAATTAAAGTTCTGAAGATTGTAACACGGCTTGGGGATATTAAGGTTTTTATAGGCATGACACAAAGGATATAAAGTAAAGAATTGATACATTGAAAAAGACCCATCATTAAGCATTTTTCTAAAAGAGTTATTAGGGTGTAGATTTCACTGCTGAGACGAATTATGGGAGAATCAGCTTCAGCTTGGGGTTTTCGAATTGGGTTTGGTGATGTGTAATCTAAGAATATTTTCCCGATGAAACTTTTGAGTTTTTCCATTTTCGTGTGTAAAGATGTTTATATGATACTAATATATTTGTATGCTAAAGGATTTTAATGAGTTTGGAGTTAATAAAAGTGGTAAAATTTTGATAAAAAACTAATAGTTTGATTAAAGGTGTGGCTGGTAAGAGTTATATTTTTTCTATGAATATAGTTTTTATTTTTAATTCTATATCAAAATTGTCTTTAGAATGCTTAGCCTTATTTCCAAGCACACAATATAATTTATGTAAATAAACTTTTCACTTACTAAGCCTATAAATTTTATTATTATCCAGCCATTATAAGTCTTATGAAAACCATTTTCCCTTAATCTAAATTTTCACAGACAAGAAAGCATCACATATAGCCTAAGTTTTAATATACTTCATATAACTAAACCCTCTATATCTATTTAATATCAAGAAATAAACTTTTAATCTTAATCTTTGTTTTCCAAACTAAACAACATGATTTCCCCTTTGATTAAGATTCAGATAATAACTTAGTCTATTTTATAAGCTTTTTCTAAAATACAAACCAACCCTTATAAAAATTATATACTCTAATAACTATACACACTATAATAATAATAAAATATCATAGTAACTTATCAGATGTATTTTTAGCTTAAAAGAAACATGAAAAGAAAGGTGGATATAATTTTTATGTATATAATAACATTTGATGATAAAGGAAAAACAAACAGGAGGTGTCAGAGCACATATTCTTCCATTTTCTTATACGACTTCATGTTTATAAACCATTACTCTATATTTACTCAGGGTAGGTTGATTCAAAATTTTGAGGTATTTTAAGCTTTCCTGAGTTTTATAAGCTCTGCTTAAGATCCTGAACTTTTTTCATGTAAATTGTGATGATTTTATGTGAAAAAATTTCACTTGAGTTTCACTTCGAATCTGCAAATAAAATTGTATAGTTGCAAAGCATGAAGTATAAGCTGAACAATGATTAATCTTAAATTTCTTCTTCATATCTGCGTCTTGGGTTTGTATTTTCAACTGTTCTCAGGTTGATTCTAGATCTAAGCGTGGTCAAAAATGGCTGATAATGTTTCAGTGCTATTACTCAGAGTGTGGAAAAATCTACAAGACAAGATTCAACCTTCGCCGACATATCAATTCCTCCCATTTAAAAATTAAAAGCTTCATCTGCCCAGAATGTAACAAGCATTTCGTATCAAAGCAGAACCTCAAAGAACATCATTATATCCATACTGGAGAAAAACCTTTCCCATGTGATGAACCAGGTTGTTGCAAACGTTTTAGACAAGTTTCTCAGCTATCAATCCACAAAAGAATCCACTATCGGCAGAGAATCGGGTCGAAAATCTTCCAAGAAATACCGCATCTGTACTTGAGTAATATTTTATTTACTTTAGAAGCCAAAGAAAGTTCAGATATTTCCTTAAAGATCAACTTCAGTTTACCTGAATTCTATCCAAATTGGGAAAAAAATGCAGCAAAGCTTCCTGTTCTGCCATGTTTGTTAAGCTTGAAAAAGTGAAATTTATGTAATAAGAATATAATTCAAATAAATATGAGAGCACAGTCTAAATCAGGCTCTAGAAATACAGAAGCCAATAAAAATAAAGCTTCAACAGGAAGAGTCTCATTTGAAGTTTCAGGGACAACATTTACAGTTGATGATTGTTATTCTTATATAAAGCAAATAGGTCACGGCGCTTATGGTGTTGTAGTAAGTGCATTAAACAAAAAACTCAACACAAAAGTTGCGATTAAAAAAGTCCCAAAGGCATTTGAAGATCTTATCGACGCTAAAAGAATTTTAAGAGAAATTCGGCTTCTGAGCTTTTTTGATCATGAAAATATTATTGCTTTAGTCGACCTTCAAAGACCTCCAGCCCGAACAGGTTTTGAAGATATTTATATTATAACTGATCTTATGGAAACAGATTTGCATAGGGTTATTTATTCAAGACAAGATCTTAGTGATGAGCATATTCAATATTTTATCTATCAAATGATGAGAGGGTTATTGTTTATGCATTCAGCTGATGTTATACATAGGGATCTTAAGCCAAGTAACCTTTTGCTAAATAAAAATTGTGATTTAAAAATTTGTGATCTAGGCTTAGCAAGGGGTTTTGATAATTCTAAAGATGAGAATTTGACTGAATATGTAGTTACAAGATGGTATCGAGCTCCTGAAGTTATTCTTAATGCAAGTCATTATACGAAAGCTCTTGATATATGGGGAGCTGGGTGCGTTTTTGCGGAGGTTTTAGGAAGATCTCCATTGTTTCCTGGAGAGGATTATTTAGATCAGGTACAGAGGATTATTGCTGTACTTGGGATGCCTAGTCAAGAAGATATGAGTTTTATTGGTAATGAAAGTGCGAAAAGGTATATTAAAAGCTTACCAAAAAGACAGAGAGTACCATGGTCAACTTTATACCCAAAAGCTAATCCTGTAGCTCTTGATTTACTAAACAAAATGCTTGTTTTTAACCCTAATAAGAGATTTACTGTAGAAGAATGCTTGGCACATCCATATTTTGAAGGGCTTCATAATCCTGATGAAGAACCAGTTTCTTCTGTAAAATTCGATTGGTCTTTTGATGATTTTACTCCGACTAAACCACTTCTCCAATCAATGATATATGATGATTCACTTAAATATCACCCTTTGTAGCTAGATAATTTTAACTTTAGCTTAGAATAATTATTGTGAATATAAGAAAAATAGGAATACTTAAGAAAATATTGTGGAAGGTTGGATATATATAAAATTTTATTATTTAATGTTTGGATATATGCCCATTTATGGTATGGTAGGACAGTTTTTAGGATTAAAAATCTAAGCTAATTATTTTCCCCAAGATTTTCTGAAAATGATTCTTTTAAAAAGCATAGGTATCACAATTAAAAAAAAATCTTGGAAAAATCAAAGCTTATTAAGAGCATAGATATCACAATTAAAAAAAAATCTTGGAAAAATCAAAGCTTATTAATGCAAATATATAAAAAAGGAAACTAGACTATGATAAGTATATAAGTAAACACTTTAAACATACCGAAAAATATTATCTAAACTAATTTCTCCTTATATCATCCTATTTAAATATTTTCTTAAGAAAATGTACCTATATCTTTACATTAAAATCTCCTCACAAAAAAGACTTATGTTCAATACCCAATATCACAATTAATTTTAAACTACATCAATCATAACCTTTATCTTACTAAGCCTATCTATTTTACTTATACTTCATCTATCTAATCAATAATAATTATATAAATTCTTCTTCCTCAGTATATTACTATAACAACTCCCAATTGAAAATTATATATATTCATTTCAAGTAAAAAATCATAGCCATTGCACTATTTTAATAAAAATTTCTAATGAATTTCCAAAAGTTCTCAATATTCTCCCTTCTATTACAAAGAACTATAGCTGAATGTATTTTCTGTTCTATTTTTGACACAGATTTTATATAGTAAATTCCAAATAGTATCAAAGAATCAAATACTTATTGCCCTAAAAATTCTTCATGTGCAGAAATTTGTAATGGATTTATTACCCCAAGTAATCAAATATGTTCAAGATCTGATGTAAATATTATATAGTCCAATTGTTTAAAATATTTTCATATAGAATCTCCAGGGGATATTGATATTTTAAAAATTCCTGCAGGAAATTTTTGCACTTGGGTTTTAGATTTGAGAATAAGAGGAATACATTATTCGAGTATAAATGCTCAAACTACAGATCGATTGTATTTGAAAATTAATTGCTTTATTAGTGAGGATAGATCATGTAATGCGAAAGAATTTAATTTATTTAATAATCAAAAACAGCATATTAATGTTACAGGAAGTTATTATGAAATACTGGCTTTATCTATGACTACTAGTAATGATTTGAGATTTAAACTTTCTTGGAATAAAGTTGATGCAGGAAGTGATGATAGGGAAAAATTTACGATTATTATTTTGTCGGTGTTTTTGGTTATATTTTTTATAGTTGTGCTGTGTATAGTAATGTGCTTAGCATGTATTATTAAAAAAAAAAGATCCAATAGAAGAATGACTCGGGTTGAAAATTATGAAGTAGTTCCTGGTGACTCTTCATTTGTAAGTAATATAGATACAAGTATACCTTCGACCTTATTTTGTAATAAAACCCTTATTGATCCTTGCTGTATATGCTTTGAAAGGTAATTCATAATAAGATTAACTTTTGGGTGTTTTGTCAGAGAACTACCATGCAAACACTTATTTCACACACCTTGCATAGACGAATGGATAAACTTAAAAAAAAACGTAAGTATGTGTCCTTTATGCTTAAAGCTTATCTTTGATATCCAAAATAAATCAGAAAGTTCAATAAATAACTAATAATCTGCATATCCTAAGATAAAAACTCTTAGTCATCATTTATATTAATATCAAACTCACAAATATTTTCATGTTATTCCTATACCGAAAACTAAAATAAATTATCTTAATCAAATAATCCTCCCCCATTATCCTCCTCTTCCTTAGCGCTATTAATTTTTTCCTCATTTTCATTAATAAATTCCTCAATAATTCCTTTAGGACTTATCACTTTTGAAGATTCCTTATCTTCCCTATCATCACTTTTTTCTTGTTTTTCTATAATCACTTTTGAAGATTCCCTATCTTCCCTATCATCACTTTTTTCTTGTTTTTCTATATTTTCAATCCTACCAACTTCTAAACTAACTTTTTTATTCCTTTCTTGACTAACCCCAGTACCTCTTTTCCTTTTCCCTGAGTACATATTCATTCTTTTTAGTTTATTTTTCAGATCTTTAATCGTTTCATTTAACTCTGTAATCTTTAAAAACTCACCAAGAGCTTTTCCTGTATCTTCAAAACCTAAAAAACTTTTGCTTTTATTAGCAAGTAAAGCAATTGCGCTTTTAAACTCATCAAATGTCAAAGTTTGTAATGATTTTTTCTTTGTAAAATTTTTAAAGATTTTCAAAGCTTGATCCTGTTGGGTATAAGAATAAATACCGAATTGTGTGCAGAATTTATCAAAAGATCCCCAAGGCAATGTGCCATCATGAGGCATATCTTTTCCTAAAAGGCCAATATAATATGTAAAAATACAATCAAGTTGTGATGAGTTTTGATTAAGAAGATTTTTAACTTCAGAGTTGTTTAAAACAAGTATTTCTTCTTTTTTCTCATCAATTTTCTCATCTTTTTCTCTAGGTAGTCTTAATTTATTCAAGCTTTGAGCCCTTTTTCTCTCTTTTAGTTCTTTTTCTTGCTGCAATTTTTTAGCTTCTTCATTTTTCTGTTCTATTAACTTTTGTTGTTTTTCCTTAAGCATCTCATCCAACCGTTCTTGATTTCTTCTTTTCGCTTCTTCAAGTTTTTTCACATTCTCAGCATCATTTTTCTTTTTAATCTCTTCATCTTCTTTAATTTTCTTACCATCTTCTTCTTTTTTCTTATTCCATTCATAAATCATCCGAGCTTTCTCATCACGTTCCTTTCGAGCTTTTTCATCAAGTTCTTTTTTCCTATTCTCAGCCAGTATCATTTCATATTTCCTTTTTTCTTCATCTGATTTAAGTTTTTTCTCCCTTTCTTCTTTAGCTTTATTTAACTCTTCTAATAATTGTTGTTGTCTGATTTTTCTTTTTCTATCATCTTCAGTTTTTTTAGCATCTTCATCTTTTTTTTCTTTTTCTTTTTTGCTTTCAAATTTCTCTTCTTGTCCTAGTCCTTTTGGTTTACGACTTATAAGTCTTTTCATTTTAAGCTGTACAGAAAGAAGGATATCTTCAAGTAATGAAGCACATATTTCATATGTAGTTTTATCATCAGTAGATGCATTAGCTATACATATTTTTAAAGTTGGGGATATTTTAATTCCTTGTGAACTTGGTAATATTGGTCTTGATCTGCTTTTAGAACTCGATCTTTCAGGTACTGGTTTTTCTAAAGGACTAGGTTCACGTATTTTATCAAGTTTAGGGGCAAAACCTTTAGCTCTATATATATTCATATATTGTACTTGAGGTTCAAGTATTCTAACACCAAATTTAGAAAAAAGTAGCGAGTCAAGAATTTCTATTGATGATTTGTAAGAATGTTCTAAATCTAAACACTCTGGGACACAAAATACGATTTGGATTTCTTTGTCTTGTATACGTTTATACCCATCAGGCATTAAAGTGTTTGGGTCTTTAGCTAAAAGTTTATTTAAAGATTTCACAACATCTTTATCCCCAGTTCCTGGGTCTGGTTCATCAAAAATCTCAGTTGAAATACCTTTACTTTTAATAGAACTTTGTATTTGGTCTAATAATAATTTAACTGAAATAACAGGGGGTAAATGACTGTAATCTTGAGGTTTTCTTGAATAAACAAAATATGCTAATTGGCAAAAAACACCTTTAAACCCTTCATAATCAACATAGTTCTGTTCAGCTTGTTTAGCTATTTTATGGTTATAAAATCGCATTATTGTTTGAAGTTCAGTTTTTGTTAAAAGATTAGGGATAATATTGTGGTCTTTAAGCATTTTTATATATTCTCCATCATAGATTTTAGATTTTCTATCAGCTAAAGATTCGAATTCTGACTTGTGTTGTGCTTTTCTTGCAAAACCTGTACCTGAGTATTTGGAAAATAAAGTTTTGAAGACTCGACTGTATTTTAGGATTATAGTATTCACAGCTTCTAATAAATCGGATTCTGCTTGTATGAATTCACGAAGTTGGATTTCTTCAGGGGTTATTATGAGTTTTTGGATTACACCTTCTTCGTAAAATGGAGATAAATCGGTTTGTTTGCCTATGTTTTGTTCTAGTTTACGGATTTCTAGTTGTTGTTTGATTTGCTTTTTTTTGAAGTCTAGAGATTGTTTCTTTTTTTCTTCTTCATCGCGGATTTTCTGGTCTTTTTCTTGCTTTTTTCTCTTGGCTTTTTCAATGTCTTTGGCTGCTCGGTCCCAAGGGAAGGGTGCTTTTTTCTTTGGAAGGAGAGGCTTGGATTGGGATTTAACTATTGGGACAAGGGCTAAGGCGTTTTCTTCTTCGGTTGGAATTTCTTTTATTTCTTCTATTGGGGTTTGAAGTAAAGCTATTTTTTTGTTTTCGGCTTCGTATTCAGATAGGAGATCTGATGAGTCCCCGAATAAGCCTAGAATAGCTAAAAATGCATTTGAATGCTTTTTAGCTATATCATAATAATTAAAGCAATTTTGCAATAAATTTTCCTTGATTTTTTCATTCAAACTTTCTTGCCACTGCTGCACAACCCAACTTATCATATCTAATATTCTATTCCTTTGTTGAGAAAGTTCTATTAAAGCTACTTGTGTTTTCTTATCTTTCTTAAATATCAACTTTTCTGTATTTAAAACAATAGTAAATCCATATTTGCAAAACATAAACAGATACTCTCGCATAGTTTCATTTTGAATGAAACTTGATGCTAAATAAGTATAAGAAACTCCAGCCGCTTTAGAGTATATAAAATCATTTATATATACTTTTCCTACAATATCAATCAACAAAATCGCATGTTTTATATTCAATCTAGGATACTGGGCAATAATTGATATAAAATCATAATCAAAAACTTCAAGGCTTATCTCTGATACCTGTAATCTTTTAATCAAAGGCTCTAATAATATTGTTATAGGAATGCTTGAGTTCATTTTAAATAAAACAACAAAATTCCCCATAATAAACTCACGCACATCCTGACTAGTAAAGTTTTCAACCAGCAAAAAAGTAAGCATTCTATAAACAACCGGGGCAAATGTATTATTAATCTCAGACAAAAACTCTAAAATATAAAACATATCTGAAATCCCCATAATCCTAATAACTAAACTTTCATCACGGCAACTACGATTAATAACCCCCAAAATATTATTAACCAAAACATCATCATCCCCTATAAATTTAACAAAATATTTTAAACACCTTGTATTAAAATTCAAAGCAACAGCACGTAAATCATTAGGTTTTCCATCTTCAGCTTCTTTAACCCCAAAATCAACCCAAAACCCAACAACTCCATCTGCAACAATTTCTTCTAAAACCGTTTTACTTTCTATAATAAAAGGTAAAAACTCATCAATAAGTTGTATATATTCTTTTGCATCAATAATTGTATTTCTCATTTGCTGAGTAAAAAGTTCTAAGTAGTTATTTTGCCCAACATGAAGGAGCATTTCAAGTAAATTATGATATATAGGCAATCCAAGTCTTTTTATTGCAATAAAACATAAACCAAGTATAGAATCATTAGTAAACCAAGACCATAATTCGTTTATTAAATATTTGTCTCCAAAGTCAAGGGCAAGTTTTGTTATAAGTGTGAAAGTTAATTCAACAACTTCTTGATCTTTACTTATAATACCAGCTTTTATAGCATTCATAACACATTGTACTGATCCTTCTGATAATTCATTTTGAACTAACTCTGTAAGCTTATTTGTATTACTATAAATCTCATGAAGCCAGATTTTTACAGGATCAAAGTCTCCTTTAAGCCCTTTAGCTATTATATGTGCTAAGAATTTAAACCCTTGTGCTAGTAAACCAGCTCCTTGTTTGGGTTTTAAAGAAAAACTATGACAAAAAGATACAATTAAAAACTCAAGACAAGATTCGGTTTCTGATAAAGATTTATTTTCATCAATGTTTTCTATTATCAAACCTCCATCTGAAGCTTGTGTTGGTTTATATGGATTTTTTGTTATAGATTGAGGTATTTTATAACCTTCTGCTATATATAATTGATTTAAAACTTCTATGAGCATTTCTCTATCCCCGCCGATTATTAAACTTTTTGTATCTGGGTCGAGGTTTATGTTAAAAAGCTGTAGAGCTTGTGATAAAATATTCCAATTGTAAAGCTTGGCTGCTGGGGTCAAAGCTTGTTTTAATGTGTTTATTTCTGGCATTGGAGTTGATACTCTGTCAAGTTGGTTCTGTTTATGGAATACTTTTATTTGGTTAAGTCTTTTTATTAGTTTTGTAAACGCGTGGCCTGACTCAAAAGAGTAGATCAGGTCAGCGGGGATTACATTTGAGTCTGATGGTAGATTGAATAAATTCGTTGATTTTAACCAGGTGTAAAGATTATCAGGTATTTCCATATTTATATTTCAGGTATTAAGTTAGATTGCTAATTATGATATTAGGTAAAATATAATTTGGAACTATTTATGTAAGAATGAATTGGGTAAGGCTACATAGAAACTATCTACAATGCTATTTTGATTTGATAGAGTTCGATACCCACAAGGCTTTTTTTTGCAAGAACAGTTAAATGATGAAAATACCGCAGTTGACTCGGTCATAGACTTTGAGTTCTTAAATTCTATCCACTCAATAAGAGGAGGCATATCAGAATCTGAGCTTAAATTCAAGTCATTGAAACTATTAGAGCTCTTATCTCTGCTTAGATCATTCTCTTCTTTTATTATATCAACAGTTTTTATTTCGCTATTCAAGCACATACAACATCCCATATTTTTTATAACATTACTTAAGAATTTTGATTAGATTTATGATTTTATGTTGTGAAAGTTATAGATTTTGTAGAGAATTGATAGGTTTGGTGAAAAAGTTTTAGAAGGGAAAAAAGAGATGGGTATGGATAATAATTAAAAGAAATAAAGATGGGTTGATGGAGATAGGATGATAAGTTTGATTTTATATTTTTTTATTGCTGTTGATTTTATATTGGATTAGATTTGAGTATGTTGAAATTTGTAATTTAATAATTTATTAAGTGGGTAGAAATTGTAGTAAATGGATTTTTTAATCTTAGTGTATTAGTAAAATTGTATATTTGATGGGTTTTATTATGATCTTGGGAGATGGTCTTGGTGGAATTGAGTTATTTGATAATATTAGCTAACTTTTTGAGATAATTCTATTGCACTTTTATGTATAATATTAGGTTTAATGCTTTTAATAAAATAATTTGATTATATCACAAAAAATAAACTTCATACTATCAATAAAAAAATCATAGAAGATATTGAATAACTACTTAATAATTTCAGTTTCCTTACCTATGGCAATAAAAGCATCAACAGCTCGGTTAATCTGTTCTTCAGTATGCCTAGCACTAAGTTGCACTCTAATTCTTGCTTGTCCTTTAGGTACAACAGGAAATGAGAATCCAATAACATAAATATTCTGCGTCATCATCTTGTCAGCAAACATTGATGCTAAAGCTGCATCTCCAATCATAACAGGTACTATAGGTGAATCCTTATGCCCAATAATATTAAATCCAGCTTCTGTCATTCTTGATCTAAAAAGGTGTATATTCCTTTTTAATGGACCAAGCAAAGTCTGCCCAGTTCTTTCAAGATCATCCAATATTCCTAAAGTTGCCCCAACAATCATAGGTGCGAGAGAATTTGAAAAAACATAAGGTCTTGATTTTTGCCTTAATACATCAATAAGCTCTTTATGTCCAGTTGTATACCCACCACTAGCTCCACCCATTGCTTTGCCTAAGGTTGAGTTTATAATATCAATCTTATCTTGAACTCCGAAGTATTCTGGAACTCCACGTCCTGTCTGTCCAATAAATCCAGTAGCATGACTTTCATCAACAAATACCAAAGCATTATATCTAGAAGCCAATTCCACAATTTTAGGAAGAGGGGCAAAATCTCCATCCATGCTAAACACACCATCAGTAACAATCATTCTTATTCTTTTACTTTGAGCTTTTTGTAAACATTCTTCTAAATGGGCCATGTCCAAATGTCTATAAATATGCCTTTCTGCTGAGCATAAACGAATTCCATCGATTATTGATGCATGATTTAAAGCATCTGTTAAGACCGCATCTTCTTTTGTTAGTAAAGCTTCGAATACCCCAGCATTAGCATCAAAGCAACTTGAGTATAAAATCGCATCTTCTGTACTGTGAAATTTACTAATTTTTTCTTCAAGTTGTTTATGGATTGTTTGAGTTCCACAGATAATTCTTCCTGAACTAAGTCCGAATCCATATTTTTTAGTAGCTTCAATTGCTGGGTTAGATGCAGCATCACTTCCACTGTATCCTAAATAATTATTTGCGCAAAAGTTTAAAACTTCTTTTCCTTCAGTTGTGATGTTCATGCCTTGCTTTGATGAAATTATTCTTTCTTTTTTGTATGTCCCAGCATTGTGGATGTCTTTCAGAAGGGTTTGGTATATACCTTTGAATTTGGGATAAGCCATTTATTGATAGAGGATTTTAGCAAAGACACAATTTTTATATAATTATATACTATATTTTATATTGTATATTATTTATTTGCTAGATGCAAAATAGTGAAAACGAAAAATATAATAATTTTTAAATATCTGGAAGATAGATGCTAAATCAAAATATTATTTATTTATAACTTGAACTCAATAATGTAAAAATAGTAGTTTTAATCTAATTACACTAGTAAGTTTCCATATTTAATATATTTTCTAATCACGAAAAACTATCTTAACATTGAAATACCCTTTTATAATAATTTCAAACAGCCTTCCCTGAATTAACTCTACTATATTTTTATCAGTAATATTACTCTTTAATACTTTTTCACAAAAATAATTTCCTTGTTAATATTAACATCCACGACATAAAAAAACTTAATATGAATCACACAAAATTAAAAGTAATGAAATAAACTACTTAATAAGCCCAGTTTCCTTACCTATGGCAATAAAAGCATCAACAGCTCGATTAATATGTTCTTCAGTATGCCTAGCACTAAGCTGTACTCTAATTCTTGCTTGTCCTTTAGGTACAACAGGAAATGAGAATCCAATAACATAAATATTCTGAGTCATCATCTTGTCAGCAAACATTGATGCTAAAGCTGCATCTCCAATCATAACAGGTACTATAGGTGAATCCTTACTTA
>MPUH01001094.1:0-24274 GCA_001970955.1 Stentor coeruleus
TTTATGTAGAGTTGTTTTAGTTTTGCTATATTTAGGATTTTTTGAGAGTGTTTGGAAGACATTTTATAGAGAGTCTGAAAACAATTGTAAAATTAGATAAAATCTTTGTATAATAAAATTTTAGCTAAAACTTAAACATTTCATGCACTTTTGGCTTATAAGCTTTTATTAATTCTGAATTAAAAATTCCTGAATTTAGCACTATCAGCAATAATCATCAATTGTATTATCTCATTATTTTTGTATATTTTCAATCTTAAAAGCCTATTTTATCTATTTAATATTAGTTGTAAAATTCTTATCAAATATGTGGCATTTGCAGCCTATTATTTTAAGCCAATACTATTCTTAATAATCTTAGTTAGTATTTAAGTTTGAACCAAAAGTTTCCTATATATTTAAACATAAAGGCATTAAAATTATGCTTAAAAATATTATTAAAGCCTATAAAAATGCTAAGAAATTTCTATCAAAACCTTAAGCATTAATACTAGATATTTTTAAACTAAATTACAAATAATAAAATAGAATTTTGGCATTAAGAGAAATCTGTCTAAGATTACATCTATTTAACATTACTCCCAAAGCATTCCTAGGCAGTACTTATTTTAATGCTTCACATCTATTTTTTTAAGTTACCACTTTTCTCATAAAACCAAGGATTCTATAAACTTCCTATACTATATTGATATGCAAATGTTTTAAATTGGTTAATTTAATAATTACAAGACTTTCATCAAAATCTTGAGTAAGAAGAATGCACAGTAAAAGACGACTACTAATTCCAAGCATCAAATTAATTCAAACTATAAACTGCGATAAATTCATATTGTTATATTCGCATAAGCAAAAGCAAATCATCAGTGATAACGTAGCAACAAATAATTTAAAGATTTTCTACACAAAATAAACTTTTTTAGACCTAAATACTTTTTAGAGTTTCAATGCTTTATGCATATCGTTTGAAAATTAATAGAAACTTTATAGCTAAACTTTGTAAGTATTTTCCAATAAATTTTATACTTAGAAAAATTAGGCTTTTTAGAATATTAATTTCTCTCCAGTAACAAAAAGTGCAAAAATATTTATAAAGTAAAGTTTCTTGATGCAAATAAATCTTACAGATTTTATAAGCATAATAATATTAAAATAAGCTTTTCAAATCCTTTTCCAGTTCATGATTTTTATATTATTAGCCTAGTTTTGTTATGGTTTAATTGTCTAAGATTTTTAGATGAGTTTCTTTCTGATTATGAGATTAATACAATCAATAATTTGATATAGAAAAGCTTTTCTGAATGATTTTCTTATAAAAATCTTATGCCAGAAGATATTTAATATAAATTTATCCAAGATTAACTAATCTTTCAGTACTCCAAATCGTCTAGTGATTCAGCTTTGACGAATTTCCCGTTTATTCTTGGCTTGACCTTGGCAATTATGCTTCTGCCACTAAAAACCCTTGAAACATGAACTTTTTGCCTATACTTTTTGATTTTTTCCTTATATTTCATAATCTTCGCTTTTCTGATTTCTGGGGAATAAATTCCAATCTGAGTTTTGATTTCTGTTAAATCTGAAGAGGATGCAAGGGTGTCCAAACTTTCGTTTTTAGGAAGTTTTTTTAAGTCATCAGCAAAGGAATTAGTCTTGAATTTGCTTTCGCCAATAGTAGTGAGGGATACTAAGTAACACTCAAGTTGTTGTGTTTTGTGTTTTTCTATAGCCAAGTCACGTACTAGACTGAAGTTTTTGTCTCTTTCTTCTTGAAGTTCTTTTGCAAGACGTGATAATAAGTCTCTGTCTGCATAGTAAACCGGGATAGGCGCTACGATTTGATTTGAGAATTCAGCCATTTATTTATATATGATGGACAATCAATTGAAAAAGTGTATCATACTGATACTATAAGTATACTTCAATATGGTATTAAGTTTTAAAGTTGTATTTGCTAGTTATGCAGTCTTTACAAAATAATCTCTGTGATTTAAAATATATTCATAAGAATCCTATCTTAGAAGACACATATTAAAATCCTTCTGATTTTTATTGAGAAAAATACCATAAATCTTTGACTTCTACTACTTTATATCATCAACATAGAAAAATTATCGCAAAAAAGTTCATTCTTTAAGATTCTTAATACTAAAGCTTAGTTCAAATGTTATGACTATAATTTGTGCCCCTTAAAGAATTTTCAACTTTTCTGATATCTAAATCTTTTTATCAAATTTTATGTCTATAACCAATTAAATACCCAAAATCTCTTATTATATACTGTATTCTTACATATAATAAAAATTTGTTTATCCTAAAGTTAAGGTGATTTACTTATAATCTGATTATTTCAATATTTTTCACTGCCACAAAACTTTCAAAGTTAATCTGTGCTGATTGTCTATTTTTGGGCAATACTGACATATTTGTTACAGTGATTATATTAAATTTTTAAGCATTTTTGGAATTTCAGAGTTGCCTTAGTTTATATATTTAGTTGATAAAATTGTGGTATGAATTTTGATTATATTTTCCCTCGCTCCTTTGGAGTTTTATTAGATTTTCATCTTTTAGTAATAGTAATTACGTTAATATGATTATCTAAGATATTGATTTTACAGCTTTCACAAGGGAATAATTTAAAAATTTCCTAGCAATCTTTCAATTATGATAACAGATTATGAACTCTTTTATCACCAGTCTTCTTTTGTTCAATCTCTCGAAAAAACAATCTTCAAATTTTCAAAATTTTTTATCTATTATTTCCATTTCAGATTTTTTTTTAGCTTTAAACTTCTCTGAAAAATTTAGAAAGCATTAGTATTTTTATCTATCAATTATTGGGTTTATGCTGTCTTTTCGTTTTTATAATCTCTGAATATTTTTTGTTTTTATTATTAAATCTTTAATTTATATCTATCAAGTCTGTTTATATTTTCAAGAGTTTGCTTTTGAGTTCTAATTTACGTCTTTATAAGCTTAGAAGTCTTCTCTTGTGTGTTCAATATTTTCTTCAGGAATGCTGCGCATTAGACAGCCTGGGTCTGTTGTAAGATTCTTATGAAGTTTGAGTTAACTCAGTTAGATTAGTATTAGTTATGAATTATGCTTGACTATTGTCCTACTTTAGTTTAATTTTCTGTACAGCTTAGTTGCAATCCTGCTCTCAATTTTAACTTTCTTGCTTCAGGTTTAATTATTTTTATTTTCTGATTCCTCACTTCAAAGGCTAATATATTTTTCAGCATCAATTCTAATACGAATTTATATGATTTACGTGAGTGTTTTATTAGATTCCATATATTAAGTAATTTGTAGTTTTTTTTTCGAGATAGGATTTAGAGAATATCATGTGTTGGGGGACACAAATTGATGATTATTTTGGATATGCTAAATTTTTAATTATTTTGGTATGCTACGTAGAAAACTGAAACTTCACATATAAAAACTTTGAATTTAATCATGGTTCCATACCATTAAGAAAATGGCACATGATTATTGATTTTTTTCGCTAAACTTCTCTTATTTTAAAAAATCCAGACATAAATTAATTATCTTCCACATTTAAGCATAAAAGATCATAATTTAGGATTCTAACTTCTTGCCCCTTTTTAAAGCATTTTCAACACTAGACACAAACTCAAAAAGTTCCAATATTGTCATTTATATTTTCAAAATAATTAGCATTTTCTTTCTACATTTATAATAGTTGCTTTCCATATATGAATTACACAATTATAAGGTTTTCCAACATCATATATTTTTATATCTTAAATATATATTATATATAATTAATTATTTGCAACTCTAGCTTTTATTTCTCCTTTTCGGTGGGGTCTTACTGCAAGACAAACTAAATATAAATTACGTATGCTTCCTATAACCAGCTGAGTAAGGCATTAAAGTATAAAGCGAGTCTATGACCTTTGCCGTTTTATTTAAATTAGCTTTTCTTCTTTTAATCTTCTGAGATTTTGAATATTCCATCAACATAACTAACTCCTCATCTGTAATCTCAATATATGGCACTACATTTTGAATCTTCTTCAATAGGTCACTTGAACTTTTAGCATGCTTTATAATCATTATAACTTTCTTCATCTTTTCAGATTGATTATCAGAAGTTCCATTTATAATTTTCTTGACTATTTTTAGGATTTTCTCAGATCCAGGGATCTTTAGCTTTTTTTTCTTAGAAAGTAGCCCAATATTTTGAACTTCAATAGCTTTAAGGATAAAAGTGCTTTTATATAAACTATTGCCTTGGAAAGCTTCATGAAAGATCTTGGATAAGTCAGAGAAAAACTCGGCAATCCCTAAAGTAAAGCATGAGTCAAAAAAATCTGAATATTCAATTGGTTGAATTCTTCCAAGGAAAAAATATTCTGCTAAGTCTTCGGGACTGGAAAAATAATCGAGAAGCTGGATTAAGAGAAGCTTAAAATCTTGTGGAGTTGGAAGAGATGTACAAGATATGTTGGTGATAGTGGCTTCTGTTGTTGGCGTGTTTTTTGAACGATTTTTTACTCTTGGAGGCATCCTGTGAGTGCTATTTTTTTGAATTGGTAGGATTTTGTAATGAGGTAGCACATTAGGACAAACAATAAAAGGAGAACGACTTGAATGTCTTTTGTGTGGCTGTGGCGAGATTATTAATGTTATTTTCGAATTGGATTCTTCAGGGTTTTTATCCGATTTTGAAGTCGCATGAATTCTTTGTATTTTTGGACTGGATATCTTTTACCTGAACCTAAGAATGTGGCCAGGTGCTGAAAGGGTTATTTTTGACTTGCACCTGTTTTGCCTTTTCTGCGACATCTTAGAGTAATTAATATGCTAAGTAAGTTTATAAACTTTCATGCTAATTTTCCTCATTTTATAATTAAAATTGGTTTTTACAATTTTTTTCTAAGTCTCTAAAAATATTAGCTTTAATTCCAAATATAAAGCCTAATAAAAATGTTATCATCATCCCATAATCCTTAGATTTTAAGCTAACGGTGTAAATTATCCTAACTAAAATGATAAAGCCAACCAGCTGATGCCTACAGCAATGATTGTAGCCCAAGAATGCGAAGGTGAATGCTTTTGTACATAGTCTATAGCTACAATATATTTGCTCATATAAGATGTCTTCACACAGCTTTCATGTTTTCCAACTAAATACTTAATATCTTGATAAACAGTAATATTACTATAGTAGTTGTAATATGCTCCTAGCATAGATGAACTATCCCAAACACAAAGTGAATCAATTCCAACATCAGCACCACAGTTTATCGACGAGCTTTGAAGTTTCTTGAAATTAATAATTGCTTGTTGTAAATAAAAGTCACCTTCAAATGATGGACAATAAGAGTTCCCATCAAAACCACATTGACACGTCTTAACATAACTGTTCATAGTGGACATGCAAGCATCTCCAGGATTGCAACTAGCTCCAACTTTGCCAGCGCTCATTGGTGCTTCAGTACATAAAACTTCTGGTCCAGCAAAAGTTGCAGCAAATCCTGATGAGCAAACACTTGAGTATCCATAAGTATCTCCTGAATCAACTCTTCCAGTTTTGCCATTTGATAGTGAGTAGTATTTCACACAAGCTTTGTTGAAACAAACTGCATAAACTCCGCATTGATTATCTGCTACACAAGACTTTCCAGTGCTAACTGTACTTTTGCAGACTTTATCAGTAGCATTACAATATAGTCCAACATCACAATATCCAGTTGCACATGAGCTTCCATCAGCAAGACCTTTGCATCTATTGCTTGAGCATTCGTAATTACCATAGCATTCAGAAGTGTTTGTGCAGTATTGTCCAGGTAGAAGACCTTGAGTAACATTTTTGACACATGTGGAGTTGCTATTGCCAGATGGTTCACAAATGTATCCAGTAGGACAAGAGGCAATTTCATTTACGGTGAAAAGAGCTGAGTAATAGACGTTTTCAGAGTTATAAATGCATTGATTTGTAGACCACCCAGAAGTGTAACTAGAACATGTGTAAATCGGGCATGTAAATAGTGACGAGGAATTACCAAACATTTGAAGTGCTGTAAGGCTGTAATCAAGGAGGAATGTAGTATAAATACATTCAGGGGCATCATATTGAGTTTGCCAAGTCCCATAATTATATTGATAGTTCAAGTAAGACCAACGTAAGTAATAGCTCAAAGTAACGTTATCGCTTAGAGCAAAGCAAGCATAACTAGTTGGGACTAAACTGTTGCAGTTCGAAGTACTATAATTTGCGATCAAATTAAACAGTGGGACAATATTTTGAACAAACTCATCACCTTCGAATTGAGGGCAATATTGTTCTCCATCATAGGCACAAGAGCAACTCTTATAATTCAGTCCATTAGATGATATACATGATCCAATGCTTGGACACACTTCAATATAGCCATCATATTTACTTAATGGAGGTGAGGCACAAACAAAATTGGTGATATTACGCACGGCATAGGCGGAAGCACAAGCTGGAGCATATCCATCACTATCTACATTATCAGTGGCTGCACCTATAGGAAGACTGAAGTATTGTAAGCATAAACTTCCATCACATAACAAAAAGTTTTGGCATTGAAGGGTTGATGAGCATTTTGAATTGATATTAAGTGATGCCACAATATAACCACCAGTTGTGCAGTATGTTCCAGGTGCTGCTTGGCGAGTAGTTGTGCATGCGCTTCCTACAGATAACCCAACACAAGCATTATTTTGGCAGTTAACTGTAAAGCAATCATAGTCATTCTGGCAGTATTCTCCTGGTAGTCTTGTATAATAGCCTAAACTACTGCAGGTTTGATCTTCATATAAGACAGGTTCGCAGACTAAGCCGAACTCGCAAGGGGTTATAATATATTCATCAATACCTGTTGTATTAGAAAATGTTTGACAAGTACCTATAGTACTCTCAATATCACTACAAGTATATTCACTGCACGATCCAGAGCTTGGAGGTGAATAATTCTTAGCTTTCCAGTATTCAGTGGTAAAAGTATCAACAATACAGGTTCTTTCATCAATGTAAAATGCTGGACTTATATAATCACTATAATGAACGTAATATTTGTAATAGTAATAAAGTAAGCCTGGGACATTTTCTAAGCAATTGTCATTAGCACCTGAAGTGCTTTCACATTGGAAGTTGTAATTTTGGAGTTTTTTAATATAATAAATTGCTCTTGTCAATGAATAATCACCTTCGAATTCTGGACAGTATCCATTGCCATCATATCCACATTCACAAGCTTTGCTATAATTACCAGTTGTATCATAGCAGAGTTGGCCAAGGTTACACGTTGTAAAGTTTGATACTGGAGCTTCAGCACAATATGAATTGCCTGTTGTTTGATTTTTCACAGCAAAACCTGTTTCGCAATAGACTGACAAGCCATAAGCATTTATTGGAGTTTCTAATAAAGTTTTTTCACCAATTGACAAAGAGTATTGAGGGATGCATTGGCCGAATAAGCAATAAGAGTATGTGTTACACTGATTGCTGGAAGTACAATTATCATAATTTTCAATGTTTGTTTGGCATAGTTTGCTTGTGCTGTTGCAGAAAAGTCCAGGGTTACAGCTGTACTTGACGCAAGAGTCTCCAAGTGCTTGTCCAACACATCTACTGTTTACACATAATGAAGAAGAACATTCAGAATTACTAGCACAGTAATCTCCAGGCATTTTATTTGTAATAGAAGGGGTTGCGGAGCAGGTAGAATTGCTTGCATTAGGGACTCCACAAGTGTTTCCTGAAGTGCAGGAAGCAACTTCATATATAGGTTTGACCATGTTGTTTACATTTCTCATGTTGTAATTAATGCATTGGTTTGCACTCCAATTAGTTGTATAGTCTGTGCAAACATAAACTGGGCAATATGACCAACTTGTTGAAGAACTTTCAATATTGGCTAGAATATTATAGTAAGATTGGAGAAAAGTATTTTCTACACAATAAGGAGCATTATTTGATAGAACCCAAGTGTTGTTTAGATATTGATAAGCAGTTTCAGCCCAGCTCAGGTAAAGATTGAAAGCAGTACCTCCAAGAGCATAGAAGCAGTCAAAACTCCAGGGGTTGACTGAACTGCAGTTTCCTTCTGAGTAATTGAAAAGTAATTCCCACTTGTTAATCATGCTCTGCACACCATTGTCCCCTTCAAACATAGGACAGTAAGCTTCTCCATTATAAGCACAGACACAAGGCTTTGTGGATACATTTTGTACTGAACTACATACTCCTGAAGCAGGGCATGGCTCGAGATTAGCAGAAACACTCATTGGAGCTTCTGAACATGTAAATACATTTGAATTATTTTTCGCATATCCACTATCACAAAGTGGTGCCAGGCCTATAGACCAAATTGTATAAGTCACTGCGTTGTTGCTTAAAGAAAACATTTTCACGCACTTTGAATTGTCGCAAAGCTCTGAGTTTGAGCATTGATCATTTGTTTTACAGGTTTTTCCGACAGATTCTTGAGATTGACATGATGAGCCAAAAGTGGATGGACCACAGTACAATAATGGGGCACAATCCGCTGAAGTTTTACAGTTTCCTGTTGACCCTTGGCATTTCCCTGATTTGCATGTGCCAGAAATACAGTCTAGGTTACTAAAGCAATAGTCTCCTGGGTACTTGGTTCCAAGGGGAGGGTACTGACAGTTTGAATAATTCGAAGGGACAAAAAGGCATTCTAAGCCAATCTCACAAGGAGAAACAATGTAATGATTGTTTGAATAAGACTCGCAAGTTGATTCTGAAGAGTTTGTAGCTCCACAGGAGAAAGTCGGACATGTTACGGCTGACGCGACTAGGCTAGGCAAGAATATATGCCACATTTTATTTATATCAACAAGTATGAAAAGCGTAATTATGATGTTTGATATAGGTCTAAAATGCATTGGTGAGGTGGAAAAGAGACTGATTGATCTTTAAGAATATTGTTTAAAGTATTTTTAGAATAGAAGGCGCAAAATAAGCACAAACTCATTGGTGAGGTGGGAAAATACTAAATGATCTTAAAGAATACGGTTTTAAAGTATTTTTAGAATAACAGTTGCAATGCAAGCACAAACCTAAACATTTTGTACTTTTTGGCATTCCTGGAAAAGAAAATATAGTTAATTATGTAATTTTTCAACACCTTAAGGCTAATAGTATAAATTTTATATAAAACTGACCAGTTGTATATGCAAGCAATTCTAAGTATAAATCAATGATTTTTATAGCCTATGCTATTTTAATAACGTTTGTATATCTCTGTGCCAGAATTTAGTTTTTTATTATTGCCTAGCCCTTATTACTTACAAAATTAGACTTTCATGCTCTGATTCGCTAGCAGTTATTCTATTGAATGGAATTTCTTTTGACATCTTAGAATAAGAAATGCTAAAAAGTATATTATATAAAAGCTTTCAAAATATTAGTATGTAGTAAATAACTTTTACATTTATAAGGGCCATAAAGACTTAAACCTAACATAATTAGCACGTATTGATGCATAAAGAAAGCTTTAAGTTGCCTATTTAACGAATAATAAAGTTACGATAAAACTTATAATATAAATTATGATCAATAACTTTAGCCCTTAAAAATAGGGATTCATATAAAAACTAGTTTATGGCAAGAATAAGTTAGAAGAATTAGCTTTGAAATAGATTATTATCATATGTAGCAAAAAGGTTTTCTTATTAAGCATCTTTAAAATTATTAATTCTAAGACCTTTTAAGATATGATTTCTGCTATATTAGAAAATATTGGGGCAAATGGTATTTTACAGCAATTAAATTGACTGAAATAAAGGAAGGCTGTAAGGAATAAAAGCTAATTAATTATTATAATAGTTCTGAATGCAAAAATATATCACTGAAAAGAAACAAAGAATAGCTATATAAGTTTCTCAAAAATTCTGTGACTCATTAACTTTGCCTTATTCTTTTAAGCAAGAATATGCTGCTCTGTAGTAAAAATTGCATTTATCATAAACTATGTCTTTCGCTATTTGCCATAGATATTTTATTAATTATGAAAAAAAAATTGGATAAAAATTAAGATAAGTTTCACTGACTGAAGCACAGCATACAGACACAAATTTAAAGAATTACTTGAAGAAAATTTTTAGGGATTGAAAATGCTGCTTTGATAATTATTATCCTAATTTTGATTTATTGTAAAAAGNATACATCGATTTTTAGGGATTGAAAATGCTGCTTTGATAATTATTATCCTAATTTTGATTTATTGTAAAAAGAATATGTAGTTTTATCCCTTGGGTATCAGTAAATTATTTGATATTTAGGTCATCAGAACAATATATTTTTTAGATGGAATTTTACTATAACTAAATTTTAGAAGAGTATATAAGTTACGAATAATTATAGATTATAGATTATTAAGAAATAGATCGAATAGTAAGATTTTCATATTTTATGTTATAATTTGTCATAGCATAGATATTTTCAATAAAAATATACTATCACTTGTAGAGTAATTCATTATCTTTAATATTTTATCAAATTTTATAGTTTATTTATTCTTTATCTTAATATAAAAATTAGTTTATGAAAATATATGAATGGAATATTAGCTTTTAATAAGAGAGATTTAAATCCATTATAAAGCTATGCATTATTTTGATTGAGAATTAGATTTTGTTTAAAAAACTATATATAATTGTTTGATATGCTAAGTTTTAGATAATCAGCATATCTGTTGTGCTTTGATTTGTATTTTTTGATATAGATGAATCTGGATGGAAGATAACTTGAAAAATGGTAATGATAGTTAGTCCTGAAAGGATACAAAAACATGCGAAATATCCAATCAAAGGTGTGATCCACTTTTCAAATACATATGGAAGGGCATAATCTGGTATAAACGCCAAGCATATATAAGACAACACCCATTTATCATAAGGAAAGTCTTTATCGCTTTGTATCAAAATACTATTGTAAACTGAAGTTCCTAAAAAGCTTATAAAAATAACACAAGTTGAATATAAGTATCTATTATCAGCACAAAGGCCAAATACAATCAAAAACATAATACTAAGTATATAAGTGACGACCATGATCCGTTTCCAATAATATTTATCAAAAAGTAAACCATACATAATTCGACCAAAGCATGAAGTGAAAAATGAAATTGATCCTGTAAAAGACACAAAGTGGTCATCGCCAACATATTGAATGCCAATGATTTTATAGACACTATACATATAAGAAACTGTGCTATGTCCTGAGAAAAGCATAAAAAACAAATTCCAAGCTTTTTTAGACTTGATCATATCACAAAAACTTATAGTTGGGTTTCTATTACTTGTGGTACTTACTCTATTTTTCCATTTTTTAGGTAAGCATAATATCCCAATAGCACTACCTATAATTATAGCTACTGTCATCCATCTTATAGTCATTGGTATACGATAAGATACATATTCTCCAAAAATCTGCTCTTTTTCATATCCATCTTTGTGTATAGTCTCTGCAGGGTAATTGTAAGGGTTTGCTATCATTGTAAATAAAATATTAAAAGGCACTGGCCCAAAACTATAGCCTCCAAGAATAATCCCGCTAGTTCGAGCTTTGTGTTCTGGTACTTCATTCCATAAAATCCATAAACTGGGTAGATAGATTGCTGAACTTAATGCTCCTAAGTTTATCCCAAATACCCACATGAATAAATATGGCTTTGTTATATATGATGAACCAAAAAGTCCAGCTGAAGAAATGATTACACCAGTTATGAGGATTTTCAGAGGGGTCATGCATCTTATTAAATAACATGCTACCATGGTAAAGCAGGTTTCTGAAATGTATGAGATTAAGGAAACCAAAATGAAGTCAGAAACGTAAACTGAATTATCGAGATGATGGTAGTAAGAACCTATATATGGAGCTATTGTTCCCCACATGTTTAGTATTCCAGCTATCTAAGTTGAAATTACTGCATTCAATATAATCCCACCTGTAAAAAGGGCCACAATCCGTAATCTTTTCATTATTATATTGCTTCCAATGAATTATTTTTTCTCAAACCTAAAATCCTGATAAGCTTATACAAATATTTTTATAACCTAATTAAATGATTTATTCTCTTGCCAAGTATTTTTAATATTATATTTATACCCTTTAAAATAATTTATACATAATGTCATAAAACTAATATTTTTACAAAAACTTCAAAAGCATTACCTAAAACACAAAATATAAATACCGATATATATAACAAAAACCCTCTCTATAATATTCACATACCCTACTAAAACCCCTACACCAAAATCTAAAAAATTCTCTTCTATAACAAAATACCTTAACTACCTCAGCATTTTTATAATATTTTCTAACTGATTATTTAACATTTAATTGTAATACAATGAGTTCTCTGTGTTCTCGCCAGGGTACTCAATATCAGAAAACTGGGGAGTTACACTAACTGATCTCATTTTTTGCTTTCTTTTTTTCGTGTAATTCCTCCAGCTTCTAAACACAGACTTCAAATAGATTGTCTGGACAAAGAAGTTATAATCATTTTTCTTTGATTTAGCTTTCCTGTCTAGTTTCTTAATAGCAATTCTTCTAAGCTTAGAAAGTTGTCTTAAAGAATTCGACTCTTCCATCATGAGGATTTTTTTAGTATATTCGCTTTTGATCCTTGTTATTTTGGTTGAGTACTTTTTTTTCATTAAGGCAAAAAGTACGTCATGATAATAAAAATTCCCTTCTTCATCACAGCTAACACTTACCGTTAAAGACATAGTAGCTTTTCTTAGAAGGTCTAAAGTCAATCTTTTATCATCAAAAATGCCATAAACTTTCCCAAACTCAGCGACAAAGTCTGTTATGCTGTCTCGAGAAATCCTCACGCCGTTAGTCTCAGCAGTGTATTTTCCCCAAATTTTCCTAAATACTTTAATGTCTTGTTGGAATTTGTTTAGAGCAGTATCAGAGTTTGAGGAGTACTCTTCGTAGTTTTGCAAAATTACAGAGACAAAGAGGTCAAGGACTACAAAGTCTAAGAGGACTACAAAAATAATAAAATATAAGATATAAAAATTTGAGCCTAGATTGTTTGCGCAGTCGAACATTATAGATGGATAGTCTTCGCCTGTGGAAATCCTCCATAAAATGTTCATCCCGTTGCTGAAGTTATAAAAATTGTAGTACTCGTTTATTGCATTACCATCGTGGACACTATGAAAAAGAAACACTCCAAGTATAGAAAAAATGAAAAATATCAGTAAAAGCAATGAAAGGACATTGATAATAGCTGGCAAAGCATAAGCAATAATCATCATCAGCGTCTGCAGCGACTCTAAACTCTTAACCAACCTAAACAACCTCAACACCCTCATCACCCTAATAATCCTTATCAATTGTGACCCTTGACGTAAAAATGGCAAAGAAGTCCCAACAAATATTTGAAAACACAAGTCGACAATTGATGCCACAACAATCAAAAAATCAATTTTATTCCATCTATCAGCAAGATATCTTTTAATACCAAATCCAATAATCTTTAAGCATGCTTCAAGAATAAACACAATAGTGAGAGCAAGATTAATATTTTCAATAACAATCAAATACTCAGTAGAAGCTTCTTCATAAGGCATCGCCAACACAATCAAATTCAAAAATATTGCAGCCATAATGCCAAGCTCAAAACTTTTAGACTTAGTCAAACTATGACAAAGCCTTGAAAAAGCATTCTTCGGCACATGCTTAACAATAATATTTGGTTCAGATTCTATAATTAATTGCTGCAAATCAGTCCAGATCCTTTGCACCTTAGACAAAATTAATGCTGAAATTGAGCTTTCATTGATTTTAGCTTCATTAAACTTATTAAAAACAACAACAGTAAAAAGATTTACCATGAAAAAGTTCCCAATAATCAAATACCCAACATAAAAATAAGCAATATAAGGGTTGCTATTTACCTGTGGGGCTAAGCCTATATCCCTAGCATCAACACCTTCATACATACGATTAGGCCATGATTCTTGTGACATGACAATAAATAAAGTTATCATAGCATTTATAACATTATCAAAATTTGTATTATTGTTTTCCCAAGAAAAACCTGAGTTTTCACATTGAGCTTGGGTATCTATAAGGATATTTGAGCATTTATACATTTTACCACCTAATAAAGATACACCTAAAATAGCATAGATAAGCCAGATTACTAATATGACTACTAAAACATTGAGGATTGCTGATAAAGATTCTATAAGGGCAATGACAACAATTTTCATAGATAAATTGTGGTTTATAAGTCTTAGAGGCCGTAAAGTTCTTAAGAGTCTGAAGATTTTGATGATTGGGATGTTGATTGAAGAGACAGATGCGTCTAGGATGGATAGAATTATAATAAGTAAGTCAAGCTTGTTCCAGTTGTCGCTCAAATAAGTGCCTCTTTCATAGAAAAAACCTAAAGCTAGGGTTTTTACGACAAATTCTAAGAAAAAACAAAAGGTAAAAGCATAGTCTATAGTTACTGAAATACGCACTTGAGGATCATCACTTGGGAATTCGATAATATAAGTGTCCCAAACTAGTTTTAGACTATTGAGTATTATAAGTATCAAAATCGCCATATCAAATTCCTTAGATTTTATCAGTTTAAAACAGGCTTTGCGGATTTTGCTATTTTTACTGAATACAAAGTAGGATTTAATGCATTGGTTATCTTCCATATCATTCATTATAAACTTTTCTCTACGATATTGACTGATATCACTAGGCTCTATTTCGCTATCGCTGTCATTTTGGATTGTTGCTAGGGCTTGGAGCTTTTTTTTGACCTTTTTATTAACGCGTTTTAAAACTTGGTCTTCACGTTTCATGTCATCTTCTTCGTAAAGAATCTCATCATCTTCGTCGTCATGGCTGAAGGATTCTAGAAGGATTGCTAGGAAAAGGTTTAAAATGACAAAGTTACCAAGGATTATCCAGAAAATCAAGAATAGTGATGATGGTGGACCGATTGAACTTCTCATACTAGATGTCAAAATATCATTCCAGTTTTCTGTTGATAATAAGATAAAAGTTGTGACAAAAGCCCAGTGAAATGAGTCGAAATTCCCTCTTGGTAGTCCTTGATAAAACGAAAACTCTCCTCCAAAAATCTGCATCCCCAATAAAGAAAAAATAATCAAAAACAAAGCTAGTAAAAGAAACAAGTAAATAAAATTAGACATGGATTTGCTAACAGCACTAATAATATTCCCCATGCTTTCAAGATATCTAAGTATTCTGACAACTCTCAATACTCTAAATACCCTAAAAACTCTAATAGCCCTAAAAGCTGAAAATGTTGAAGTCTTGCTATTTGAAAAAGCAGCGAGTTCAACAAGACTTAAAATAACAACAATAGTATCAAAAAAGTTCATTTTATCCCTACAGAATTCATAAATACCATAAGAGACAATCCTGAAAAATAGCTCAATTGCAAAAATATAAGTCAAAATGTTGTTAATCGTTTGCAAAACATAAGCATGTTGACTGTTTATCCCATAATGATCTGAAGCTAAGCACCCAGTGTTTATAAGTACAAGTATTATCATCGCACTAGACATATATTTGCTTTTCATGACAATAGACATTGGGAAAGTGTATTTTTGCCATACACCTAATAAGCCAGGACTCCATCTATGATAAGACATGCTATTGATTTTTTCAATAAAATGGATAAAACTATAATCTTCAACAATGTCGTTGCCTGAGAACTCCCCTAAAATACTTTTTTTAACACTGTCGTGAAATTGTACAGTCAGGATCTCATCTTTCACTGAACCTTTAAGCATTTTAAAACCTTCTCTAAAGCCTTTATAAAACATTATAAACTTTTTTCTGGACTCTTCAGACATATCCACATACTTTTCTATATTGCAAGTTCCTTTGATTCCCTCTTTTTTCAGTTTGTAATTCCCAAAATCGCTACCATAATCTCCGATCATATATAAAAAGCTGTAACCCATTTTCTCTAAATTCTTCTCTTGATGGGACAAAATATCATCTCTGCTGTCCTGGTTTACTGGGCAAAATTGGTTGATTTCAATTTTAAAGTCAATGATTCTCTTCGGCTTTAGCATATTAACTGAGGTTTTTTCCCTTCTAAGCATCAAAATACTTTTAATCCTCCTGAGTTTTTGTAGTTGATTTGAAATCTGACTCTCACTATCAGCAAGGCTTTCAAAGAAGCTAAGACGTCTCTGATGAATACTCGGGGCTATTGAAGTATGGACAAAATCTCCTCGTGTAGTCAAAGGCTGCTCATCATGGTTGATTTTATTAAAAATACTATCCACCCGATTTTTAGTTATATCCATAACTTCAACATTGTGCTCAGTAAAATCCTTTTCCTGCAGTCTTTCCTGGTCTTGTGCATGAGTATTTTTCTTAGCTGAGGTTCTATAATTCGTCGATCTTGCTGAAATCCTCTCATTTTCACTATCTTTTGATATAAGCTTATCATTATTTTCTTGGAAATTTTCCATTTCAAACTTGATGAATTCCTCTTTGGCTTTGATTTCCCTCACTTGTTGCATAGCCTTAAAAAATGAGCTTGTTATAATTGCCAAAGTTAGGTTAAGAATCAAATTTGCCCCAATAAAAACTAGAGGCATATAGTAAAATATTGAGAAATAACTGAATGCTTTTTGTGTGTAGATCAAAATTTGAGTCCACCCTTCAAGGGTAATTATTTGAAAGACCATTATTAAAGAGATGAAGATATTGTCAAAATGCGTTGTTCCATAGTTTGGATTATCTAGAACTTTAGCACAAATTGATGAATCATCGCATGGAGTGTTGCCGCATGGGTCAGAATTTTCATCAAAATACCCGGTTTCTAAGTCCATGCAACGATAACTTAGTATACCACTCCATAGTTGTAGAGCTGCTATGGCAAAGACTAGAGTGTAAAAGAAAAGGACGATTAGAGCGGAGAGTAAAGGCTTGATTGAGTAGAAAAGAGAAGTAAACATAGCCCGCATACCTGCTACAGAGGTAATGCTTCTTAAAGGTCGCAAAATCCTTAAAGTCCTCATAGCTGACAAATTAACTCCTGAGCCAGCGTATCTATCACCCCATCCACTGACTACAATGATAAAGTCTAAAATATTCCAATAGTCTCTGAGATACGAGTTTTTATTAAAAATCAGGCCATATGCAATAATCTTAAGTGCGCACTCGACTGTATAAAAATACAGAAAAAAATCATCAAAGTCTTGAAGATTTGCTTGAGGAGTACTGTTTGGGTTTTCCATTGCAAGGACTATTATATTCATCAATATGACAATAATTACAAGTGTTTCAAAAATACTTGAGCCAATCAATAGCATAGAGAATTCACTGAAAGCATAAAATGTTCGCATTGTAGCTTTGCGGATTTCAAGCAATGGGTAGGGATCATTGAAATATTCAACAGTTTCGATTTTTCTGATAAAGCGAGCTGTGACATAGTCTTTAAGTAGCTTAAGCTCATCTTCAGTTGCAGGAGATTGCCTTGGTTTAGAAATTTTAGCTGAGGTTTTCAATAGTTTTTTAGGTCTACTAATTGTAATATCACTCTGAATACAAGAGCTAAGCATAGAATAATCTTGTAAGTATTGCAAGGATTGAGACTTTAAAGGACTTTCTTCTAAATAAGGACTATAATCAGGAGTACGTGGAGGTTTACTATTCAAGAAATTAATTTTGTTGTCGTTTTTATGCTCTTCTCTAAAACATTCTTGACTAGGTTTCAGATAACTTTCATTCATCTAAATTATTTAGATTGTAATAATTATACTAGAGAATTATTAAAATGAGAAAGAAAAGTGGATGAATCAATAAAAGTTAGATTTAAATTATAAGGCATTCTTTTGCCTGAAAAGAATATTTTCGAATGTTTGTAGTTAATGAATATATTTGTAGTAGGATTTTATATGATATGAAAATCGATATATGAAGAAGGGATTTCATAGAGCCAGGAATAGAAAATATACTGATAAGATACTTAATAATTATTTAAGGAGTTTTTATGAGGTTTTAAATTTTTGGATTATTATGAACCTTTTATATTTGGCTACAAAGATTCGTATTAATAGAGAGGTAAAAGTTTATATTTTAGTTTTTTTAAAGATGTGTGAATACTATGGGCTTGTGAGAAATTGGAATGATTCAATATATAGAGATTATTGGAATGATTCAATATGTAGAGATTATTGGATCAGCAATTTTGTTTGAGAATCGGAAAAGATAGCACCGTGAAAGTAGTATGAAACACTAAAAATGGAATAGATTTGCTGGTGAGATGCTGAATTTATATTATAGAGGAGATTTGATATTGCGAGTAGGAATTAATTTAATAAGGTAGAAGTATGGCTAAATAGATGACTTATTGACTAGTGTTAAATTTTGAGTAATAATGAATCTTATAATCAGAGTAATAAATTTAACGTTAGGTTTAATGAATGATTATAAAATATTAAGAGTCCTAACGTTTTGATAAATAATACTAAGATACCATGTAGTTCCTAAATACTTTTAATATACCACAAGCTATTTAAGGGCAATTTGAATATATTTATAAATAAAAGTTCTCATTATAGAACAAAATAAAAATTCATATCAAAACATAAAATACAAAATTTCAAAATAATCATATGCAAAAATTTAATATAAAATTTTATAGTCATGCAAAAATCTTCAAGAAATCTCAAAGTAATTCCTACAGGCATTCACTAAACCCTAGTAAATTCCAAATACCCCTCGAAACTTTCTTGAGCCTGACCTAAAATTTCACAGCAAAATATAACTTATTCTAAATCTCTTATCCCACATGGTATATTTTAGTATGATTGTTAAACCAAAAAAAAGTTTTTTTCTTATCAAAATTCAATGATAACACATAAAATCTCCAATCAAAAAAAAAAACCCTAGGCATATATACAATTCCATTTAAGTATTTTTTTCTCTCTTTAAATCACTATAATGAGCCTTAATAAGGACTTCTTTTTAACTCTTATCGGTCAAGGAGGGGTAGGCAAATCATCCTTATGTGGGGTGTTTTTAAAAGATCGATTTTCAACAAGCTACAATCCAACAGAAGAAGAGTTTTACAGACAAACAATTAAAATCCAAAACAAAATCGTCAATCTCTTTATATCAGATGTTAAAGCTTCTGGTGATTCACTTTCTGAGACTATTTTAAAATCTCAAGGACTTATGTTTGTTTATGATATTTCTAACAAAGAATCTTATGATGAAGTTTGCAAATTATATAGGAAAATTATAGACAGCAAGTCATGCGAGTTTATAACAAAAATACTTATTGGGAATAAATGTGATTTGGTTGATAACAGAGAAGTTAGCTTTGAGATTGGAATGAGAACTGCTGCTGAATGGGGTTGCAAGTTTATAGAAGTAAGTGCAAAAAACAATGACAAAGTTATTCTTGCCTTTACTGAGTGTGCATTTGCATTCATTAAGAGTGCAGAAGAAAACACTGAGACAAGGAGTTCGTTTTGTGAACGAGCATGCTGTATATTGTAGTTAGAAAACCTTAAAGTAAAAAATAATCACAAATTTTCTTTAGTAATATTTAATACTCCAAATGAATACTAAACTATATTTAAACTTTTGATTTTTGTAATCAATTTTTGTAATATTAAAATTGATTATACTAGGAATATACATATAAGAAAATTAAGTTCACTCTTTAATATATCTTTATTCAATATTAATTAAATGCTTTAAATTAGTTGGACTTTTAAATTAGTAAAATTGTGTTAAAAAATCCTATTAAGATATTCTTTGGATAGCTTGCAATTGGATAATTTAATAAATAAAATAAATACTGTGATAATTAAACTAGAGAAATGCTAATATTAAAATAAGCATATGCTATATAATCAAGTTTTTGCTATATAAATACTAAAATTTTGGTAAAATAGTTTATATTCCATATGCTATAAGAAAAATTATTAACTAATTTAGTGCTAATGATTATTTATCTTATCTCATATCTCATAAATTTTACATACATAATATATAAACTGATAATTTTTCACTTTACTATAAAATTTATCACAAAATCCTTCTTCCCTGCTTCCTTTCATCTATTTATATTGAATTTAATATAAATTGTAAATCAAACTTTTGAATTTTTCATATTCAAAGCATCATCTAAATAATCTCATTCATCAAAAATATTAAATAATGAAAAACTCAAAACCATTATCAAAAAGCTTATCAAAACCAAGACGAACATTCAGAAGGATTAAAAGAAATAGATTTGCCTCAGCTGACCAAAAAACATCCAAAACCTTCCATATGGGAATATTCTTAAAAAAAAAGTTATGTGAAATTCAAAATAAAGCTGAAGATAAAGCATGTGAAAAAATTTGTATTATAGAACTTGCAGACAAAGTGGCTATACCAATATCAAGTTTAATCAGTGAAAATTATAAAAAGAGCCAAACAGATTCTATTTCTGATGTACATGATATAGAAACTAAGCCATTTATCTACAGCATGGACACTTCTGCGCATGTAGGGATTTTTGAATTTAAGCCTGAAATGCATGTAAAGATTCAATCTGAAAGCTTAGAAAACCTTACCAATATAGTCACATCAGTATATGTAGCTTCATATCATAAAACAAGTTTTTCATATGTTTTCCAGTTTAAAGCTCAGTCTTTTTATCGTTCAGACCTTGATACTTTACAGAAAACATATAAGATTTTATCACAGGACTCATACTCAATCCAAAAGCCTTGGCAAAAATCTTACTTAGAAATCCAAAATTTTACAGTCCTGAAAACAACCCCAAGACCTGGAATAAGAACCTTGATTATAGAGTCCAAAAGTATTTTTATTATAAAACCAGTAGTCTTTAAAGAGCATCTTATAAACATCACTGTCTTCAAAGCAAAGGCTCATCAAAACTATCAAAAAAACCCTCTTACCTTAACCAAAATATCAGTTAAAAACTTATCAAAGCCTATAACAAGCTTAGAATTATGTCAATATAAACCTTATTCAAAGCCAATCTTAACTTTATTTGAATACTCACAACAGATTCCACAAGAGCCAATGCTTTCATCAGACTTAAAATGCTTAGAAAGCAATAAAGCTGATTTTATAGAAAATATTCTTAAAGAAATAAAATACACACCTGTTGAAGAGTCGATTTTTGAGCTTAAACTTAGCAATTCAGAATTCTTGACAAACATACAAAACAATACATTTTTAGAAACTTGTATGAAAAAAACACAGGGTAATCCATTTGAGCAGAATCTTTTAAGGTGTATTAATGCACTTGATGAGAGTGAATTTTATTTACTTTCTAGTGAAATGAATAGTGAAAGCTATAAAGACTCGGAAAAAAAAGATGTTTACTTGAAACATTTGGATGAGATTAATAGTGAAAGCGAGGATGAATATCAGATAATTTNATGTATTAATGCACTTGATGAGAGTGAATTTTATTTACTTTCTAGTGAAATGAATAGTGAAAGCTATAAAGACTCGGAAAAAAAGGATGTTTACTTGAAACATTTGGATGAGATTAATAGTGAAAGCGAGGATGAATATCAGATAATTTAGTGTATAGTAAGATTATGTATGTTTAGATTAATAAGTAGAGAGTTTAGAAATAAATTTTTGTTTTCGGATTGGACTAGAGTTGTTTTAATGTAAATATAATTAATATAGTTATATGAGTTAAATCAAAAGAGTAAATTATTATGAGAAAAATATACACATATAATAATAATATATATTAAAAAATGGATAGTAAATTTTATGTTTTACACTTATTTTGTGTATCTTGAATTTATACATATTTTCAGATAGGTAATGCATTTAGTATTTTCTCCTATACTGAACTACACGTCATAATATATTATAATATCCTAACATTAGTTAAAGTTCTTTCCAAATAATTATAAACAGAGAATCACTTTTCCATAAAGTTCAACTTGAAAAATTTTCATCAAAATCACTTAAATTTTATTATAACACTTCATCTCATTGTATATATTTAAATCAAAGTTAAAAATCTTTCACATATAAAAATAGTTTTTTAAATCAATAATATTTTTTGCATTACAAAAATGTTTTATGGCTATATTTCTATATTTTTAAGGAACTAGCTGTTTTTTTACAAGCTAATCTGACTATAAGAAATTATAATTATAAAATAATATAANGGAACTAGCTGTTTTTTTACAAGCTAATCTGACTATAAGAAATTATAATTATAAAATAATATAAACAAATAAGTTAATTTAGATTACTGGCAGAACCGTAATCATAAAGCTCATTATATAAATGCAAAATAGTTTATGTGTAAACATTGAAAGCTCTCAAAGCCTTAGTGGTCAAATTGATTCAATGGTTTGGGTTCCTTGTATACCGGATTACTCAACAGGAACGCTAATTCCTTTGTATACTCTGAATAATTTCCCATATCAATCAAACAATTCTAATAAACAACCTCTTATATCAAGAGGTGGACTAAAATCCAAGCCTTGGACCCACGATGAAGATCAAAGACTTCTCGACCTAATCAAACTTTATGGAGTGAAAAAATGGGCAGCAATAGCAAAAGCTCTAAATAGCTCATCAGATTCCAAACTGGTCCGTAAAGGTAAACATTGCCGAGAAAGGTGGCACAATCATTTAAACCCAGATATAAACAAAGGAGAATGGAGCTACGAAGAAGATTTAATTCTGTTAAAAGAGCAAAACCAGCTTGGGAACAAATGGAGTAGTATAGCCAAATGTCTTGATGGGAGAACTGAAAATGCTGTAAAAAACAGATGGAATAGTCTATTAAAAAATGCAAGAGCCGATATGAATATGAACTGTATGCCAACTCAAACTATAGTTAATATTCTAATAAGCCAAATTCAAGGTTTGGTTAACAGAAGAGAGTAATTAAAGAATAATTTTTATATATATTAGCTTTTTATGTATAATAAACTATTATATGGCTAGGCTTTTATTCATATTTTATAGTTAAAGTATTAAATGTTGAGATTTCTATATTATTATTTGAATTAAAGTATGCATATTATAGAATTATTAGAATTATAGGAATAAGGTGATTTTGGTGAATAATAAATATGGAAATATATACTTTAGATTAAGATAATGAATGTAGTTTATGGATTTTTTGGAATAATGAGGAATGGTTATGAGATTTTATGTCTGATATTGAGGGTTTAGGATAAATAAAGGTAGAGATTTTAGATTTTCTGATATTGATGTTAGGCTTCTTGGTTCGTAGCTTGGCTTTTTGGTATAGTCAAAAATATTGTTATTATAGCTAGGCTATCTTTTATGATATTTCATTCACTTAAGCTAAACTTGTGAATTTTTGCTTTAGTTTTCAGCTATGGCTACAGTTGTGACAGTATAATTTGTACGTCAATTAGTACTACCCTTCCAATTTCAGATAGTTTTCCTCAACAACTGGGAATATTATTTTATCTTAGATTTGCAATAAGAATTGAAGCCTTCAAATTAACAATCACATCAATTTTCTTGCTCAAAACTGAAAATCATAATTTCCCAAACCACCCAATCCTTATACTCCTCTAACCCCTATATTCCATCTAACCCGCTTTTATCATCTAATTATCTTCTAAAAATCTTTCTTCTTCAGAATTTATCACTTCCCATTCAACTCTAACATATAAGAAACTAGCTAAATATTTAAAGTCCTGCTTTCTTGGCAGCTTCATGGGCAATAAGTTTCTCCTTCTCCTCCTGTCTTCTAATACTTTTCGCTCCCATAACCCCTCCACCCCATTTCGACACCTCAGGGTTATCATTAAATTGAGCTCTAGCATTCTTAACAATCAACTCTAGTTCATGCACATCTTCCTTCCTAACTTCAGTTAAAGCTACAGCTGTGCAAGTTTTCTTATGAGTCATTAAGCCAAGTCTAGACCTACTTTTAACAATAACATAAGGAACATTCATACTCCTACAGAGTGCTGGGAGCCATAAGACAAGTTCAATAGGATCGACATCATGTGAAATAACAACAAGTTTAGCTTTATTGGACTCAACTAAATGGGTAATATGTTGAAGACCGAATTTTAATAGGTATGGCTTGGTTTTTGACTTTTCGCCTTTGGCTTCGTTCTCAAGTCTAGCCTTTTTTTGTTCTCTGGACTCAGGCTTGTACTTGTTCAGAAGTCGGAAAAGAGCTGTGGCTTGAGCTTTGTCGAGGGTATTGCGGAACTGGTTGATTGGTGGTGGGAC
>MPUH01001095.1:0-24271 GCA_001970955.1 Stentor coeruleus
TGCTTTTGAGAAAGTGATATTGAGAGTTTTGGATTAAGAGATTTATTTATAAATTGCTAATTTTGTATATTGAATATCGGAAAAAAGTTATTCTCAAGATAATTTCCTATATAAAAGTATTTACTTACACTAAAAAACTAGGTTTAAACTCAGAATTTGATGAAGGAACTCTTACTGACCTTGAAGAAAGTTTAGGAAAATTCATACTAGTACAATGTGGGTTTTTAAGTTTTGGGGATAATCCACTGAGTTTTTTAATTTTGGGTTCTGATATTTTCCCTTTAGCACGTCCTGATAATATTTTCGCCGTTTTTTTCGTCCCTTTGCCTATGCTGTTATTAGATTTACGGTTTTTTTTCTTCCCATTAGCCAGTGGAGAGCTTGACACCTTGAAAAACGCTTCAAGGACTTGGTTTCGAAGGCATTTGTTTTTTTCCTCTTTACAGTTTTGCTCTAGTTTTAATCGATTTTGTATGCTTTCAAGTATTTCGACCATTTCATGAAGATAAGCTTGCATCATAACATTTTTTTGGATGCCAAAATTTATACTCGTATTAGCCAAAGGAATGAAATCCATCTGATTTTTTATTTGATACTGATAAGCTTCATGGATTGGGGTTTCTTGCATCGGGGTTTCTTTAGTGCTTAAATCGAGGTTTTCTTGTATTTTTTTATGATCATCTGTATAAATCTGGAAATCTTCATAACAGTTTATAGTAGAAGAGCGGCAATGTCTTCGATAGTCTTGAGGATTCATGAAGTTTATAAATTAATATTCAAATATGATGTAATAAGAATATAATATGGATATATAGACTAAGTGTTTGAAATATTATTTTAATGTATATAAATCCAATAAGCTCGCAATTTAAAATATAAAACCCCATAAGCTCGCAATTTTAAATCCAAAGCCTCCAAAATTTGTTGTATTAATTATTAATTCCTCCATAAGGTTTATCTTCATCATAACTTTCATCAAGTAAGTTTACTGAAGCAAAGCTCCCAAAAAGCACTTGAGAATTCCTATAACTTCCTCTGCTTTTTATAGTATGTCTTTCCCTAATAAGTCCTTTAACCGAGTTATTTAAAGCAAAAGTTATCGCATTAAAAAACCCATGAAGGGCGAAAATGCTTAATGCTATAGAATATAATGGAGTATATGAGCATTCTTTATCAACATATTGAATAACCCTAGTTATAATAATAGGAAGTATATCAATAAGCATAATAACTGGATATAAACTTATACGTTTAAGTAAAAACTTCCTATGTTTATCTAATTCCATAACAAGAAGAGCTTTATAAGTTTTGAGATATGTAAACAAAGATATAAGAATTATAAGTATTCCTGGTAAATAAACTAATAAACTTCTCCATAAAAAACCTGATAAATTTGATTTTATACTACAAACTGTGCCTTGAACATCGTAACTGTCTGTTATAACTGGTAATATGAAAAGCCCAGGGACTATGATACAAGATAATATTGCCCATATTTTAAAATACTTTTCGAAATCGGTAACAGAAAAAAGGACTACTTGATATAAAGTTATGGATATACTAGCTGACCACATTATTGTTGTTATTAGAGTAGATTGAAGGATAATACCTATAATGATTTTTAAAGGAAGGTTTTCAAGGTCTTGGCAGGGTATTAATAGGAGAAATGAACGTATTAGGTCGGATAATGATATACAGAAGACAAGCTTGTTGAAATATCCTTGGAATTCTTCAAAACGATAGTAGATAACTATTATGTATATACAACCAAATATACTTAATATTGAGCATGGGACTAGACCATATAAATATACTTCAACAGCTCCGTGTTCCCAGCAAACCATATTATTATAAGAAAATTATGTTGTGATTTACAGATAGGTTTTTTTTAAGTACGCCTGTTTATAGAAGGTTTTCGAATAATGTATTTGGATAAAAATTACTGTTTTTAATGAAATATTTTATGTATTTTTTTTTGGTTGAGATATTTATGTAATCAATGCAAGTTCCTTTTTATTAAAGAAGGATTTATAATCCAAGAATTGATTTAATAAAATTACTGTAAAATATCTATGATAAGTATTGCGAGTTTTAGAAGAAATGATATATAAAGATAACCTTTTGGTTCATTACTTGCAATTATAAAATCATTACACTTTGATAACATAAAAAGAGTTACAATATCGACTCAACATAAATTTTTTTTTATCAAACTTATAAAAACTATTATCTTTTTATACTAAATATATCAAGCTTATCTATAGTCTAAAAATAATTCATAGCATTAAAAATACTAATATTTATGATAATCTTTTAAAGATATCGACTCTTTGATCAGTAAACTCGGACAGTCAAGGAGATTAATATTAGAGCCACTTGATGCTTGGCTAGAATAAGTTACCGACGATTTACCAGATGAAAAACTCATTTTTCTTTTACATATTAAAATTTGAACTGATGGGGTTGTGAAAAATATCATAGCATTCCAAAAACCATGAGCAGCATAAATACCCATAACAGCTGTTGAGAAATATTCTAATGCACATGATTCTGGAATTGTAATCATTAGTATCCGAAGAATACTTAAAAGTGTGAAAAGTATAATAATAACAAGAGGATAAAGAGTGACTTTTTTTAAAAGAGTTTTTGTGCTTTCGTCAACTAGTTCAAGATTACTACTTTTAAACACTTTATTATAAGCATAAAAAGATATAAAAATCATAATCCATCCAGGTATATAAAACAACCCTAGTCGCCATAAATTCCCATCAATATTCTCTTTAAACGTGCAGTTTATATCAATTAACCCAAAGCTATTTGTCGATAAAGGTAGCAAATAAAAGAAAGGCATAATACAAAAAACAAAAATTGACCAATTTCTAATATATTTTTCAACTTTGACTGAAGAATTTGCCGTAGCTTGATATATTATAACAGATATAAGTAAAGTCCAAATTGAAGATGCCATTGTCATATAATTTGTTGTAACAGCAGAAATAATACAAATTTCAGTGATTTTTAATAGGTTTGCAGGGATAAAAAATATTGCTCCTTTAAGTCCATCTGTGATAGAAATGTAAAAAAGTATCCGAAAATAGAAAGTTCTGAGGTTTTTGTATGATAAATAGCTAACTATTATGCATAGAGCTCCTCCAACTCCAAGAAGTGCTGATGTTGCTTCAACGTAGAATGAGACATTTTCAATAGTATCATAAGAGCACATATTTATATAATATATTTAGATAATAAGCTTCAAATAACTTGTTTTGATGAAGTTTTTACAACTGATTTTATATGTGTATATCGATTTCATTAATAATCTCTTTATATCTTTTAGTTCATATAATTCCTTTTAATGGAAGATGAGAAAATTGTCATTATCGGAGGTGGGATTATTGGATGCTCAACAGCTTGGATGCTTAAAAGATTAAGCCCTGGTTGCAAGGTCTTAATACTTGAGAAATCTAATGGTGTAGCTCAGGAATGTTCTTTCCAAAATGGGGGAATATTTACATATAGTATGCATAGTCCATGGAATGGCTCTTCAATACTAAGTAAAGCTTTTAAAGGAATAAGAAACCCAAATTCTTATTATTCTATAAACCCCAATTTGTTTATCACTATAGACTTTTGGGTTTGGGCCTGGAGATTCTTTTGGAACTCTTTTTCAGGATATGACAAAAGAGATGATAACATTTTCGCATTAGCCAAAAGGACAAATGAAATACACAGTTATTTAAGACATGAGATGATATCAAAATTTGACAAAAACTTTGAAGAGTACATGGGCAATGATATTGGTTTAGTCGAAGTATATAGCACGATAAAAGGGTTCCATAAAGGTAAGGCAAAAGGGATAAAAATCAACAATAGCTACAATGAAAACGTTCATGTTTATTCAGCAAGAGAACCTTGTACCAAATTCGAGCCTCTAATGAGTGAATGGAGTCAAGAAATAACTGGATGTCAAAAAAACAACACAGAACTTTTTTGTGCTCATAATTCATACAAGTTATCAAAAAATCTATTAAACCTAGCTTTATCTCAAGGTGTACTCATAGAATACAATGCTGATGTTGAAGCTTTTCAAATAAAAGATAATAAAATAGTCTCAATTCGACTGATAAATGGTAAGGAAATTATTGGCGATAAATTCATTATTTGCTGTGGAGTAGGAAGTAGAGAAATAGGTAAAGCTTTAGGATGGACTCCACCAATTTGGCCTTTAAAAGGTCATACATTTGATTTAGAAACTAGTAAAAAACTTAGACATTCAATATCTATAGAAGGAGATTTCCCTTTACTTATAGCAAATATGGGAGATTATTATAGAGTTTCAGGCTATTGTGAGTTTACAACATTAAAAGATAAGGAAATTTCTCAAGAAAAATGCGATTTTATCTATAAAACTATTAAAGATAAATTGAATTTCAAAGATGCGGAAATTAAAAACTTTTGGGCTTGTCAAAGACCTGTTACCGTTGATGATTTACCTATTATTGGCCAATTCCCTGGTTTGAAAAATGCTTATATTAATGCTGGACATGGAAGTAAAGGAAGTATTTTGTCTTTAGGAAGCGCAGAGTTAATGGCTCATATTGTCATGGGGAAGGCTCCTTTAAGTAACCCAAGACCTTTTGATCCTAGAAGATTTTGGATTTAAATAAGGTTAAAGTTAGGATAGAGGTATTATTTTATATGAATGATGATTTGGAATAATTTAAAGGTGGGAGGTTTAGATTGAAAGATAGAAAATAAGATTGTTAGATTAGAAATTTTAGATTGTATGAAAGTATTTGAAAAAAATTATGATTATTTGATGTTGTTTGGGTTGTATAAATGGCTTGAGTTTTAGATGAAGAAGGATGGGTTGTGTGTATTTTTATAAAGGAGATTATAAATATAGTATAGTTTATATGGGAAATATGATATTTGGTACTTGTTTTTATAGTAGGGATAAGAATATTGAGTTTTTTATACAATGAGTGAATATGTAGTTTTTTTCAGACATTGTATTTTATATATCTTTCGTGTTTAGCTTTAAGATTTCATTGAATTCGATTATCAGAAATCTATATAAAACCCTAAAAGGATGATAATTTTAATAAACTTTAAAGGAAAAATTAATAAGTTCATATCAAAAATGTTGTATTTCAAATATAAATTAGTGATATAATGATGTTTAAGATTTTCATGATGGTTTTAGGTACTTTAGGAAGCCTAATACCAACAATTCAAAACAACCCTCCTGTATTTTTTATTTAGGTCTCAGATGTATGTTCATCTTTTTCTATAGATATATTGACAATTGATTCAAGCACTGGAGCTACTGCTATATTAGTGCAAACTATAAACGTGAATATTTACTACTCATCAGGAACTTTACATACATCAAAATCGTGCAGTTTAGTTGATATCACTGGGTGTAGTATAAGTGGGTATTCAATTAGCGCTTCAGGGTCTTATTATGCACAAGTTCAAGATACTTCAGGGGTTATTCTGTCATCAATAAGCACTTTCACTGTTTCTTCTGTTGTTAAACAGATAACAATTGCTACAAGTAATGCTTCGCCATCTGCTAATTTCGACTTTTTCCTAACAGCAAAAATCAAGGATCTCTGTGGAACAACAATAACAGCAAGTTCCGTCGTGACCTTAAGTGGTTCAATAGGTTTTGTAGGGACAACTAGTATCACAACAACAACAGGTGTAGCAATATTTCAACTTCACTATACTTTAAGCGGAGATTCAATAAATACTTTTACCTGTGGATCCACAACTGCATCTTTAACAGTGACAATAAAGCAAGACCTTATAAAAATCACAAGTGTAAGCCCAGTTGTAATTCCTAAATAGCCTTATATAGTAAACGGGAAATTCAATATAACAGCTAAAGTTTGTAGTAATAACGGAGCTTCAATTGAAAATTTATTTGGCCCTTATACATTAACATTAAGCTTATCACCTGCAGATACTATTTTAGGAGGGACTTTGGTAAATACAACAACATCAGGAGCTACAGATTTTTATGATATTTTTATTGACCTTGCAGGAACTTATCAGATTGTTGCTAGTGCTACAGATATGATATCTGGATACTCGATAAGTTATGTTATTGATGCTTTAGTTATGACTGTTATTGATATTACATGTACTAATACAGGCCCATCTACTTATTTCACATCAACAGTGAATTTGAAATTATATGATCAGATAGGAAGAGATTGGGTTTATAATAGCGATGTTTTCCTTACTGGAGACTCTTCCTTAGTCAGCTCAGTGCATACCGTATCAGCAGCTAATTTGGCAACCCTAACATTTTCTTATTCTTCATCAGGGACAAAAATCGTCACAATCACAACTGAAGGTCTTAGTAATACAACAACTATCAACGTCAAACAAAACAAAGCTTTAATTACATCTTTAAACCCAATAGTAAAACCCATATAGCCATTTTTAACTATCAATAGTTTCTCAGTAAGTATTGGAATCTATGATAATTCAGGTACAACCTTAGAATCTTCATATGGAATATACTCAATAACTCTAATTTTACAACCAACTGGAACTTTTGTAGGTTCACTTAGTGGAACAACTTCAAATGGTATTTATACTTTTAATAGTTTATATATAACAACAACAGGATCTTATAATATACAAGCTACAGGTACAGATTTAATACCAGTGAGTAGTTCAACTTTTTTAATAGTTGAGCTTATGGCATCATCTTTGACTATAATTCCCCCTTTAAGTATATCAGTGAATTTTGATTTCGATCTTAATGTTGTTGTATTAGATCAGTTTGGAAGCCCTTGGACAAATTTAGTTACTATAACCCTAGACCCTTCTATAGCTCTTACTGGTATTTTATCCCAAGATACAAATACAGGTACAGCACTTTTTCCTTCTCTTATGTGTGAAGAAAGTGGTTTTAATAAACTTAGGGCAACTTCAGGGGTTATATTCACAGAACTCTACTTGACAATCCAAAAAGACCTTTTGATAATAACCTGGGACCTTGGGTCTATAATTTATGTTGATGATCTTTTCGATCTAACCGTTTCTGTTTATGATTATGATGGTCTAATCTTAGAAAACAAATATGGTCCTTATATAATAAATTTATATTTATATCTAAACGATACACTTATAACTACAATTACAGAAACAACAATTTCAGGGTCTTATTTATTTACTGGCCTATCAGCTCCATCTCCAGGTTTATATGAAGTAATAGTCGAATCTGCAGACTGTTATAACTCATCAAAAACCCTACCTGAAGTCTTATATGGCCGTGTACAAACAATACAAGTTCTTCCTCAATCCTCATCTGTAGAGGCAAAATTCATGATTGATATACCAATAATTCTCTATAATAAAACTTCTCTTGAAATGCCATATGCAGTCAATACAAAAATCTATTTAGATGACCTTTTATTAGGATCTGGTGATATTCTTGGTCAAGGTACAATCCCAATATATTTCAATAATTCTGGAACTTATACACTTACTGTTATAGCTGAAGATGTAACTCAAACTTTTTCTATACAAATTTTTGAAAGCTCAAATCTCGACCCAATGTGCCTTATAGCCAAAACTTCTACAATATGTTTAAAATGCTTGACAAATACTAATAAATTAGTTAAAGGGATCTGTGAATGTATATACCAAAGCTATTATGATCAAGAAAATAATGTATGTGTATGTATTGAAGGTCTTATTGCTAGTAATGGTTATTGTATAACATGTGGAAATTATTTTGCTATGTCTGATTTAAGATCTTATTATACAAAAGACTATCTTAGTATAATGGTATCTTTTCAAGAACGTGTTAATACAACAGATTTAAAAACTTGTGAAGATATTATTATAATGGATGAATATATGGTCGATCTTGCAAAATCATGTCAGTTTATTGACCCTATGACTTTACAAGTACAACTTACAGCATATCCTGATTTAAATAAAAATTATATAGAAATCAATTGTACTAAAGTTCAAAAAGTAGGTGATGAATGTGATATGAATATTGAAACTTTATTGATTGTTATTGATACGGTGTATAATTTGCCGAAAATCACAGCGTATATTTCTGCTCCTGATGAGTATTCAAGTAAATGCTCATATGCGGATTTGATTATTAAAGCTAACCCAATAAGCTCTTTGTATAAGTATAAATGGACACATACACTTGGGTCAGAATTACAAATGGGGAAAATTATACAAGAAAGTTCTAAGTATTATATAGCGATACCATATACTATAATAGTTGCATCTGATTTTAAAGTTGAAGTTACGGTTTCGATAACTGGGATGGATGTTTCTAGTAAAGCTGATAAGGATATTAAAATATCAGACTCAGAGAATTTCTTTGTTGCTATTACAAGTGATAGAGTTACTATAAAAACAACTGATTCGTTACTTGCTGTTGCATATGCTGAAAACCTTTGCTCACAGACACAAATTACGTATTTATGGGGTACATCAAGTAATGTTAAAAATTTCAAGAGTATTTTATCGAATACTTTAAGGAATGATTATTTACTTGTTTTACCTGGGAGTTTGAAATCTGATGATGAGTATCAATTTTATGTTACAGGGTCAAGTGGAAGTTATGAGTCAACAGCAACTTTGTATGTTCAAGTTGTTGAGAGTAATTTAGAGATTTGGTTATCAAGGCCAAGTGGTCATGTGCCGAGTACTGTAGATTTTATTATAAGTGCTTTTGCTAAAGATCCTGATGATGACTTTGCTGTAATAACTTATGTTTGGGAATGTTTACAGGATTATTCGACTTGTTTAGATGCGAATTTGAAAAAAATAGAACTTTCGGCTGATGATGGAATTCTTACAATTCCAGCCCTAGTTCTTCAAGTTGGTACAGTATACCAATTTACAGCTACTGCAAGTACTCTTTATAAATCTATAAGCACAAGCATATATATTCAAGCTGACACTTCTATAGACTTAGACCTCTATTTGCCAACACCCACATCTCTACTTAGCCAAAACCTTTCCTTCAAATCAATTCCATTTTTATCATCCTCTACCCTTCTGAGTTTTTTATGGACAATAACCGGTCTTAATCTTAACCTTACAGATATAGATTTAACAACACCTTATCTTCAAATATCAGGTCAGCATTTTACCCAAGGCGAGACATACACTTTTGCTTTAAGCCTTAAAACTTTAACATCTGACTATATAGAAATTTTATATTTCAATATTTATTGTAACCTTGGCCCAATATGTGAAACAATAACAGTAGAGAAACCTTCAGGTCTTTGGGTTATAACCGCATCATGTACAGATGGAGATAATAATAATTATCCTTTAACTTATCAATATGGATCTATATTGAATAATATTGAAATATATATTCAAAGATTAAGTTTAAGATCTCAATATGTTGGATATCTTAGGCCAAGTGATGAAATTGTGGTTAAAGTTTGTGATAATTTACTTACTTGTAATCGTTTTTATTATAATTATACAGAGACTAGAAGGGTTGAGGATATTAATGTAGATGTTTTGATTAATTTGATGGAAGATTTAGATAAAGTACCAAGTTCGATTATTATATTACAGGATTTTACGGTTTCTAATAGCGAATTTTTGTATATGGTTACGAGATTTAGTGATTATTATACTATTGAGCCTATGAGTACAAATGCTCTTGAAGTGTTTTTGGACTGTTTAAAAGCATTGTTGTCACATAAGAAAAATGTGAATATTGTCACTGTAAAAACCTTGCAAAATATTTTAGGGCAGGTCGTTAATAGATATGATGATTATATGACTGAAGGACATATTGAGAAGATTTTCGCATGTTTTTATGAGTTTATATCATTAATAGATCCGATTAGTTTTATGAGCATATTAGAAGAAATAAGCCATAAAGCTGTGATGAACAGTCTTCCTGATAGCTTTTACAAAGTAACCCTAGGCTTTGAACTTTATTCTAATAGGATTATGTACCCTATTCTACCATCAATGAAAGTAAAACTTACAACTCTAACCCTAACAATGCCTAAAGTTTTAGAATGTAATATAACTGATATCTTAGACTTGCATTTTTTTGGCTTTCAGGTAAATGGCACATTTTATGTCTCAGTAAAAATCAAAAACTCAGGTATTTATTCTAATTACAATCTACAAATGTCAGAACCTTATACAGCAAATATAAACTTAACTGAAGGTTTTATAATAAAAATGACAAATCCTTATGGTTTCAATAATTCTTTATGTGTACAAGTATATGATAAAACATCATGTGATATTATAGAAATAACTGAAAATTCTGTAACAGTCCAACTTGATACTTTTGGTGACTATAAAATCTATGATTATTTATATATATGTATCGATGAATATAAAGCTGTATCTATAATGGGAAGTCTAATTCTATTCACAATCCTAATTTTTATATTCCTAATTATCGAAGACTGGCACGATTATGTCCGAGATGAAGACTTTAACCATTTTTTCACAATTTTTCCTCTAACATCCTTAACGATCCCTCAAAACAAACCATCTCGAGCTTTATCTTTAATCCAAATCTCAACAAGTCTTCTAGTTTTATTATCATCTTTTCAAATCATAAGAACTTATTTGCTTACAGAAACAAAAGATTCTTATAAAATTGACGACTTTTATATTGGAATTATTTCTTTTGGAGCTTCACAGATTTTTTCTTTTGCTAGTTTTACTGTGAATTCTTTAAATAATACAAAAACTATGGTTTGGGTTAAGATAGTTTATTTTATGACGGTTATTATAGGAAATGTTGTTTATATTGTGTTTTATTCATTAAGTAGTTGTGAGAGTGAAAATATGAACTGGGTATTTAGTTATGTGGTTTTCGGGATTTTTGATGTTTTTATTGTGCAGATGATAATTGCTGGGATTTTATCTATGGTTTTAAAACCAAAAAATCTGAAAGGGCACAGAAATGGGACAATGCCTGAAGAAGTGTTTAATAAGAGGAGTAATACCCATGGACCGGAAATTGCTCAAGGAGAAGAGGAGATAGGTCAGTTGTTTAAGGGTAATTAGATAGTTTTATTGGATAAAATTATGATTGGAAGGTTTTTTGATGATTATTATGAGTCGTGGGATGATATGATTTTTTATTATTGAATATTTTGTATTGATAATAGGACACAACCTTAAAAAATTTTAGACTTAATATCAAATTTCTAATAAAAAATATTTTATCTTTTAGTGTAATTCTATAAAACCCTAAGTTCATTTATTAGTTTTTTAAATTACTTAAATCTCTACTTGACTTAACTTTTTCTATACTGTGGGTCAAGCAATTCATTCACTCCAGCATTAATTTCTTCTTCATTCCAATCAAAAAGTGCAGGTAAAGGCCTTCCGCTTGGGAGTCGACAATTCTCACTTCTTAATTCATCAAAAAATGGATGTTGTAATGCCTGTAAAGCTGTATATCTTTTTGAAGGCAGTAGTACCAACACTTTATCTAAAAAGTCATACATTTCTTCGAATTCCCCATTAAAAACCCTACTCCAAGGACTTTTCCTTAATTCTGGTAATTTTACATGCAAGAAAGTACTATTGATTTCTGATATCTCATCTTTACTTGGAGTTCCAAGGATTTTAATTATTTCTAAGAACTGATCTGAAGGAGATTTCCCATAAAACAAAGGTAGACCAAGGGCCATTTCAGCAATAACACAACCTGCACTCCACACATCAGATGTACAATCATAAGTTTGACTGCCCATAATCATTTCAGGAGACCTGTAATACCTTGAACATACATAAGAAACATTAGTTTCATTAGATACAAGTTTTTTTGCACAACCAAAATCACATACCACTAACTTATAATTCATAGGATCCACTAACAAATTCTGTGGTTTAATATCCCTATGACATACTTTTAATAACTCACAATACATTAACCCTCTTAATATCTGATACGCATATACCTTAATAACAATTAAAGGCATTTTTTTCTTATACCCACAGTAATTCTGTATAATATCAAGTAAATTCAAAGGATAATAATCCATAACAAGGTGTAAATAATTCTCATATTCCCGACCTGAAGGTACAATAAAAGTATCGATAAGCCCGACAATGTTAGAATGTCTAAGTTTTTTCATGATTTCTAACTCTCGGTTTTTATACCTAAGGTCTTGAAGGACTTTTTTTACAGCAACTTTATATCCGTATCTTGGATGTGAGGATTGGAAAACAGTACCAAAAGCTCCACTTCCTAAGGTTTTTTCTAAAGGGTAAAGATGCTGCTTGAGGACTTTAGATAAAATTGGTGATTTACGAGGACTGGGTTGCTTACGAGGACTTAGTGGCTTTTTAGGACTTAGTGGCTTTTTAGGACTGACTTTTATAGGACTTATGGTTTTGCGGGGACTATGAAGTTTGCTTGGACTTATACTTTTTGTAGGGATGTCAAGATTAGATATTGAGCTGTTTGGAAGGAAGACTGAGTTGTTTTTTTTGTGTTTCAAAGTTTTCAGCATGTTTGTGGATTTATTAGATGTCATAGGATTAGAGATAATGGCATAACTGCGGTAAATCGATGATGGGGAAGTTAGAAGCTTTGAAGGAAATATTTGTGGAACCAGCTTCTATGAAGGAATTTTACAGGATTTAACCTTGGGATGGATGTATTGGATAGTAGGGATTATATTATTTTCAAAATATAGATACTATATAGTTTATAGATATTTTTATCATAGATAAACTATTGAATTATATTATAGCTAGTATTAGTTTTTGATTTCCTTTAGTTTTTATATATCATTTTCGTTATATAAAACTACAGATTTTGTTTTGAATTTTTGATATATGATATTTAATACTTTTTATATCTTGTAGAATAGTAAGATATTAGGATGATAAGTATAAGAGAAAAGAAGATTATTTTAGAATTAGAAGGAAAGTAAACTAAGTGATAATATTTTAGCTGTAAAGATAGGAGTAAGGGTCTTGGGAATGATTATATAGCACCTTTAGGCATTTTTTATTCTAGAAATATTATGGGTTTCTTTTAAGGAAACTGAGTTAAGTAATTTAGCAATTATAGGAGGTTCTTTATAGTAATAATACGATGACAAATATTGCTTTTAGAATAATAAGTTTTATTTACTTTATACATAGATTATTTGATTTGAAATTACCTTAAAAATGCTTTATAAACTTCTTTAAACATTCCATTACTATTCTTAGCACAAAAATGATATTGCAATATATGTCTCAATGTTTACACCATATGAAAAAATCTTAAATCCTCAATATTATGCCGAAAAAAATACCCAAAACTCTTAAGATATGCCAAAAAGTTTTTAAAAATCTTATCTCCCTAAAAAATCCTCATAAAACTTGGCAAATCACAGGAAAAACTCTTAAACCCTTCATAATCCAATAATTACTAATAAAAGTTAAGTTTTCTAATTAGTCACTGTCTTATGTTCCTCTTCTCTCTTGAAAACTCTCACTGGTGGTGCTCTTGACCTTCTCACTTCATGGTTTCTAACTCTTACAACTCTCAAATGAATTCCACATGAAATACAGTACTGAAGTTTTGTATAAAGTTTAGGAATACTGAAATTTTCAAAAGCTCTATTGTCTTTAATATCTCTTAAACTTGAAGCATCGACCATATTTCTCACTGTATATCGTTTAATAGCCTTATCTTTAGGTACTATTCTTCCACAATGAGTACAAGGGACCCCATTTGTATGTCCTCTGTTTTTCTTGCTTCGACCACCATTTCTCCGTTTCTTTGGCATTTATTACGCCATAATTTTGATTTGATTATCTTGTTATAAGAATGCTATTTTATTTCAGTATATGAAAATGATAGTTTTTGGGATGTTTTTGATATATTTAATTGGGTATGAGATTAGAAACTTTAGATAAAATATCAGTTTCTTTTATGACTGTTGATCATGCTAAGACTCAAATGTTAGTTCCTGTTAAAAATTTCTAGATACTGTAATAAGACGTAATTATTTGCCTTAAATATCATGACAGTATATCAAAGATAAATCATAATTCCTAATATAAATTCATACCACTTTCCATCAAAATCATTCTCTAAATATTTCTCTTTCTAATAAATTTCTAATCTCTAAACCAAATTCCTATCATTAAACATAAACCAACTCCACACTTTTTCCAAATGAAAATCTTCTCTAAAGTTTTACTCAAATTGAAAATCTCATAAATTATTTATCTTTTAAAAACCTTATTCTTAACCGAACTGTAAAATTTAACAGGATCAGTCGTGCATGATTTGCAAAAAGAGGAAGGTACTTCATAAGTCCCAGGTCCAGGTGTGCTAGGTCTAGCTTTATAATCTTTAGACCTTGATCCAACTCCAAACGTGATTTCCGAATAATTTCCTTTATCCTGTAAACGATATCTAGGATTATAAGTTCCAGGTGATGGTGAACTATATCTAACTTTATCAACAATTTTAGGTCTAAACGTGAATTTTGGTGCATCTTTACATAAACTTGAAGCTACATCATAAGTCCCTGGTCCTGGGGTATTTGATTTTGGTTGTAATGAAAATTCTCTTTGGTTACCAAGAATAACTGGACCTCGTTTATCAAGATCAAAGCATGAAGGGATATTATATTTGTCTGGAGATGGGGAATCTTTTCCACATGGATTTGTTGGCTGCCAGCGTTTACCATATCCAAAACTTGTTGATCTTTTATCTAAAGTTGATGGCAAGTCTAATAATTCAGGACATTCGTTTATGGTTTTGTTTCGAAACCTTCTTGCTTTTGAGAAGCTCCAATGTACAGAGTTTTGGCCTAGTGTCGAAAAACCTGGTGGCCTGTTTTTTCGGCTTCGAGTTAGATTCTGTCTGATCATTAATTAAAATTTTTTTTCTAGGAAGATTCATGAGATATTTTGATAAAGAGATTTTAGAGAAAAGGATTAGAAAATTTATAAGAGTTTTTTTGATGAGATTTTTTTTTTATATAGGTTGTGAGAAATTGTTGGAAGATAAGAAAGGGAAGTTTTTATAGAAAAGATTTTGTGAGGAGGGAATGGGTTGTTTAAGAGTTTTATAGGTAGGGAGATTTTTGGAGATGATTTGGAGAAGGTTTGAGCTTTGGATGATTTTAGAATGATAAGATGTTGATAAGGATAATTTAGTATTTTATGTTTAGATAGGAAAATTAAGATTTTGGAAGTAGTTTAATGATTTGGATTATGAGTGGATATATTTTGCATATATACAAGTATCATAAGTTATTGTGTATTTTTTAAGATTAGGGATATTAGAAATACTTAAAAATAGATAAAAATGCACTCTTTAAAACTTTTTGGTTTATTGGCTGAAGGAAATTTTTATATTAAATATAAAGTGCCTCCTATAAATAGCTTAGGGATATAAATGATTTGTAGTGAGTAAAATGCAACTCTTTTGTTATCTTAATATCAAGAATGAATTTTAAGTTTAATAAAATATTAAGATGATTTTAACGAATAGAATTAGGATATTTATTTCCTTTTATTTTTTAGGATTGATACTATGATTCAGAGAAAAAAAATCAGATTTTTTGCTTGCAATATACTAAAAGTAAATACCATCTTTTAAGTATTCAGAAATGAACTTGCAGTCAAAGAATGAATTATTTATTTTATACGTATTTATATAATAAACCTACAGTTTCAAAGGCAAGCATGACAATATTGTAATTCTTCCCCAGTGTCTCAGATAAAGAGTCAAATATAAAAAAATTCTAGTTTATAACGGCCAGTAAGAAAATGCATTTATTAAGTTTGGGACCCTTATAAAGGGCTATCTAAATAACATTAACTAAGATTAAACCTTTGCCCCAGTCTTAATTTCAAAAAGGACTTGGGTTATCTAATAGAAATATTATTAGAAATAATAAATCTTAGTTATCAGAAAATAATATGAAACTTAATCCGAATAGGACAGTTCTAAGTAAATCTCTTGAATGCCAAGTCTTACAATTATAAAAATCTTGGGTTTAATCTAAAAACCACATAAAAATCATCAATTTACCCATCTTACAAGTCCCACCAGCCCCAGATGATTTCTTAGCCGATATTAACTTTCAAGCCTTTTTTGAGAAAATGAAAACATTTATTTTAAGTTTTTTTGCATTTGCATATCCTTAGTACTTTTCTGAAAAATTGAATTCCCCCTTTAACTTAGCTTAAGCTTCCATGATTACATAATTAATGGTTATAAAATAAATGTCGGCCAACAGCGAAATTTTCACCGAATTACCTTTATACAAAGATAAAAAATCTGATTCTAGAAATTCTGCAGCATCTTCAGATCATCTGCTAAAAAAGTCTTTAGTCTCGGCTAACCGTTTCCTTAGTAGTCAAATAGAAAAGAATAAAAAGCATATAAAATCCCTTCAAAATTTATTATGCTGGATTTCATCATGCTCGGATTCCATCAACCCAGAACTGACAAGTCTAATGCTTGCTAATGTTTCAAATGAAGACCATTATGATTTTGAACTACGACTTATAAGCGACTTTAACAAATACATCTGTAAATCAAAATATTTCACGTTTATTGTTGAACTCCATTCTTTAACAGGAAGGACCATTCCTCATAGTGAAAGAATAAACCTTGAGGTCAAACTGTACTCGTCAGATGTAGTACCAAAACAACTTATAAACACAATGCAAGGAAAGCCTATAATCAGAGGTCGAGGCACTGAAACAATGATATTTCATCCAACAGAAAATAAATTTTTAGTAAGAATCAAAATGCAAATCACAGAAGTGAGCTCTCATTTCATAAATGGAAATTTGAATCTAGTTGTGGCAAAGAAAAATGATGGGCATTATAAGATTAAACCTTTGGTGTTAAAGGAACTTATTATTAAAGCTAAAGAAAAGACATGTAAAAGGTGGCGGGAACAAGATTTTTAATGGATTTAAATAGCAGATTACAATAAATAAGTACTTTATTTTTTTAGATAGTTTTAGCATAATCTAAAGGCTGGATAAATTTTTATATGATAATTTAAATAGCTTTATAATAAATTTATAATGAGATGATAAATACCATGAAGAAAGGAAGTAAGTTTATAGAAAAAATGGGTTTGAAGTCAATGAGAACAGCAAATTATTGATATACTAGATAAATAGTCCTGGAATTTTCACAAGAGAAATCATTTTTCGAATGTTCTTATAATAAGTATTATCGTGGAAATGATGAGTTGAGATAGAAAAACTGGATATAAGATGAAATTTGATAATTATTATATTTGATTATAAAATTGTTTATAAGATAATCAATAGAAGTTTTTATTCTAAAAGATTATATTGTAATTTTGATAGGATGAAAATTTGATTTTGTGATTACAGTAGAAAATTAAGATATTGGGAGGTTTTGAAGCATTATGAGGGAGGGAATTTGAATAACTCGATTTTAGTTTGAAAAAAAATTATGATAATTAATTGAAGAGAAATGAGATTAGATGTGCATGTTTATGTTAGATTTGTAAGATTAATATAAATATTTAAATCGTTAAAAATCATTTTGGATGGGGTATTGAAGATACGGTATTTTTGTGTTATTACTTTAAATTCCTATCCTAAATAATAATCAAATACAATTTTCTTATTAAATATCAAAATATTACCATCTGTTAAAACTAAACCATTTTTCATCAATACTCAATTGTCTGAATTTTTTGTAAACCAGTTTCATACTTATAAATTTATTTCTTAATTCTCAATATTATAAGCTTTCTACAAAAATCAAATAGTTTAGCTTTTTAATCTTAATAGTGCATTGAAAGCCTACAAAAATTAAAAAAAGTGGTAAAACTTATATTTATATACATCAAAAATATATTTTTAAACTAAAGATAAAGTTTTTTGAGTTGCCAACTGTACTGAAAAAATAACTTTAGTTGCTATTAGGCAAATCTGAATTAGTGCTTGAATATAATAGAGTTATAAGATAAAAAAAGCTTATTTTAGGAAAAATTTTCCTGTTAGTTGATACTAATGAAATAGTAGATGTGCTTATCTTTATCTTATGGCTTTTATGAATTTTATCCATATGAGGAATGCATTTTTAGACTATGTCCAGCTTTTTTTAGGTTTTATTTTTTTTCTCACTCTAGCGAGAATTGCATGATATTCTAAATCTGATAAAAGCATTCTCATTTAAGTATTCTTTTTAGTTAGTGGTATATCATTTGCTTATGCAAGCCTTACAAAAGCATAATTTTTTTATTTGTAAATTCGATCCAGCTCTACAAAAAAAGCTTGAACTGCTAAAAGGAATTAATGATTCTATTCAGCTTAGTTCATTGCAGGCAAAATTTTTTTTCTGTAGAGATTAAATGATTATTAGAGTTCTATAATTCTTATGTGGTCATTCTAGTAAGTTTTTCCTAAGTATAAGTCAGTCAAAGATCAATCAGTTTTCGATCTTAAGTAAAAAATTGTGATGTTTTAAGGATTAATGAATCCAGTAGTTTAAGAATAAAGAGAAGGCAAAATGAGTCTTAACAAGGTAGAAACTAGTATAGTGTAAGTTCCAGGCTAGAATTTTGAGCTGATAGCATTCCAATTAGGAATTCACTCCTTTGTTATTTATTATAATTGCTCTTATTACTACTCGGTAGAAATTAAAACTAAGCATCAGTGAGAAATTCTTTTAAATCCTCTATTGAATAAATATAATTTTTATATATAATAAATAAATCGTAAATCTTTCTAGCATAATACTGTGGTTTTAGTTAATTAAACTTTTTAGAGATCTTTTCAATTGAGTATATATTATTTTGTATAAGTAGTTATTTTTAATGGTATATTTGATATATTGACAGTTATTAGTTTGAAAGCATTTCACTTTTTATCGAAGAGAATTTATAGTTCATAATTTTTTTATGTGGAAGTTTATTATATGTAAGAATCATCTCTAAAAAGATTTTTTTATAAATTTAGGAAAATATAAGTGATCATAAAATATGCATCTTCATATCTAAACAACTATAATCCACTTCTAAACTCTTTTACATCAAATTATCTATTCATTATCATTTACATTCTCTAAGAATCGATATATTTAGCTTGCTAATCATATCTTTCCTTAGCCTTTACTATAATAAAATTACTTTATAGCCTACTAATTCTTAACTAAGTCTAAAAGCTGATTCAAATTATCTACTTAGGTGGTGAATTTCTGATTTTTTTCCTATTGAATACTTGAATCCCTTAAGCCTTTTCTCTTAGCCAGTCTAAGTTATAAAAACCATTCATTTTGTACTTAATTTGACTTAGTTAAGCTTACCATTTCGTCTTCACATCTTTTCTTCATCATCATGAATTTTTTCCTCTCTTAGTTCTTCTTAGATAAAACAAAGTCAACTTGATTTTCTATGATTTTCATGCCCTTAACTTTTTTCTGTGTATTATACTCAGCTTATTCTTGTATTTCTTATTAGAATTTCAGTTACTCAGTTGCCTACAAGTATTTTTTAGTAGTCTAAGATGCAACTATATCTCTGAGATGTTTTTATAAAAATTTACCTTCTTTCATGTTTAAAATATATTCTTTACCTCATCTAGACTTCATAAGTTTTCCTTTCTCAATTTTTTGATTGTACTCCAGGAGAATGAAGAAGGAGACTAAGTATAGATTATGTACAATTAGGAAGTCGCAAGACTCTGAGAAAACATTCAAATCTAAAATTCCTTCACCAAAAAGGTAGTAAAAGATGTTAGAAGTCTAAAATATTTTGCTAGAGCTCGATTAAACTGACTATGTCATTTCTATATCCAAACTTGCGTATGTGAGCTGCAAACAAAAATTAATTTACTTTATTATTTTATGTTAACCTGAATAAAATAATGATAATTAAGCTAAAGTTAAGTATATTTAATAATTTAAAGCTTTATTTGAATTGAATAAGGAATTGAAGAAAAAAGAAATTTCTGAGTTATTCGAATAGAAAATTGATTTAGGGATAGAAAAAATTATGGTTATAAATGTCTAATTCTTTGGCAGAAGGGCTCCTTCCCAAAACTGAGGAATTACCAAGAATCCAAGCTTCAAAAGTGAACCAAAAACAAATAGTTAGCATGAAGAAAACTGATGAAGCTTTACGAGAAATTAAAAAAGCCTTGAATTTTATTGAAATATTACCACAGCTAGATGCTCAAAAATCATATGTATCAACTCTCAAAAAATGTAAAAGTACTCCAAATTGTGTGAGTTTCAGTCCAGATGGTAAATTTTTAGCGATTGGATTTGATGATAAAATGATCGAAATATGGAACTTTACCGAAAAAAAGGAAGAATGCATGCTCGCAGGCCACTCAGAATCGGTTTCGAGTGTGATTTTCAGTCCAGATAGCAAATTTTTAGCGAGTGGATCCTACGATAGTCTGATTAAAATATGGAACCTTGCCGAAAAAAGAGAAGAATGTACGCTCGCAGGCCACTCTAAAGGCATTCATAGTGTGAGATTCAGTTCAGATGCCAGGTTTTTAGCGAGCGGATCTCAAGATAAACTAATCAAAATATGGAATCTCGCCGAAAAAAGAGAAGAATTCACACTTACAGGCCACTCAAGCTGGGTAAATAGTGTGAGTTTCAATTCAGATGGCAAGTTTTTAGCGAGTGGATCTTTTGATTATCTGATCAAAATATGGAACCTTGCCGAAAAAAGAGAAGAATTTACGCTCACAGCCCACTCACGTTCGGTAACGAGTGTGATTTTCAGTCCAGATGGAAAATTTTTAGCGAGTGGATCCCACGATAAACTCATCATAATATGGAGCCTTGCTGAAAAAAGAGAAAAATACTCGCTCAGCCACTCATCTGTCATAAATACTATGAGTTTCAGTACAGATGGCAAGTTTTTAGCTAGTGGATATTCTGATAATCTGATAAAAATATGGAACCTTACCGAAAAAAGAGAAGAATGCACTCTCATAGACCATAAATCTTATATAGGAAGTGTGAGTTTCAGTCCAGATGGTAGGTTTTTAGTAAGTGGATCTGGAGATAAACTAATAAAAATATGGAGCCTTGCAGATAAAAGAGAAGAATTCACGTTCAAAAACTACTTTGATTCGGTTATGAGTGTAAGTTTCAGTCCAGATGGTAGGTTTTTAGCGGGTGGATCTAAAGATAAGAATATCAAAATATGGAACCTTGCTGAAAAAATAGAAGAATGCGTGAACTTATACCACTCAGACCCGGTTTGTAGTGTGAGTTTCAGTCCAGATGGCAGGTTTTTAGCGATTGGATCTGAAGATAACCTGATTAAAATATGGAACTTTGCTGAAAAAAAAGAACAATGCATGCTCGCAGGCCACTCAAACTGGGTAAAAAGTGTGAGTTTCAGTCCAGATAGCAGGTTATTAGCGAGTGGATCCGAAGATAAGCTGATTAAAATATGGAACATTAATGAAAAAAGAGAAGAATTCACGTTCACATGCAACTCATGCCCATCAAGTGTAAGTTTCAGTCCAGATGGGAAGTTTTTAGCGAGTGGATCTGAAGATGTCAAAATATGGAATCTTGTAGAAAAAAGAGAAGAATGCACATTCTTAGGACACTCAGGCTCGGTATATTGTGTGAGTTTCAGTCCAGATGGCAGGTTTTTAGCAAGTGCATATTTTGATAATATAATCAAAATGTGGAACCTTGCTGAAAAAAAAGAAGAATTCACACTCACAGGCCACTCACAAATAGTAATGAGTGTGAGTTTCATTCAAAATGGTAGGTTTTTAGCGAGTGGATCTAAAGATAGGCTGATTAAAATTTGGAACCTTGCAGAAAAAAGAGAAGAATGCACGCTCACAGGCCACTCAGATTCGGTTTTAAGTGTGAGTTTCAGTCCAGATGGCAGATTTTTAGCGAGTGGATCTTCCGATAATCAGATAAAAATATGGAACTTTGCCGAAAAAATAAAAGAATACACAGACCACTCTGGGAATATTTCAAGTGTGAGTTTTAGTCCAGATGGTAAATTTTTAGCGAGTGGATCTAGAAATAGTCCGATCAAAATATGGAACCTTACAGAAAAAAGAGAAGAATGCACGCTTGCAGGCGATGACTCTGAAGCTTTAAGTATAAGTTTCAGTCCAGATGGTAGGTTTTTAGCGGGTGGAACTAGAGCTATTAAAATATGGAATCTTGCAGAAAAAAGAGAAGAATACACACTTAAGGGTCATTCATCTTTTGTATGTTGTGTGAGTTTCAGTCCAGATGGCAAGTTTTTAGCGAGTGGATCCTACGATGAGTTAATCAAAATATGGAACCTTGCTGAAAAAAGAGAAGAATGCACATTAAGAGGCAACTCAGATTCAGTAAATAGTGTGATTTTTAGTCCAGATGGTAAGTTTTTAGCAAGTGGATTTAGCAATCGTCTAATCAAAATATGGAACTTTGCTGAGAAAAGAGAAGAATACACGCTCAAAGGCCACTTATACTCAGTATCAAGTTTATGTTTCAGTTCTGATGGCAGGTTTTTAGCGAGTGGATCTGATGATATCAAAATATGGAACCTTGCTGAAAAAAGAGAAGAATATTCACTCACAAATGATAAATCTTATGCAAAAAGTGTGAGTTTCAGTCCAGATGGTAGGTTTTTAGCGAGTGGATATGAAAATATGCTCGTTAAAATATGGAACCTTGATGAAAGAAGAATTGAATGCACGTTAACTGGCCATAAATCTTATGTAAATAGTGTGAGTTTCAGTCCAGATGGCATGCTTTTAGCGAGTGGATCTGAAGATATGAAAATCAAAATGTGGAACCTTGCTGAAAAAAGAGAAGAATATATACTCACAGGCCATAAATATTATGTAAAGAATGTGATTTTCAGTCCAGATGGCAAGTTTTTAGCAATTGGATCTGAAGATAGCCTAATTAAAATATGGAACCTTGCTGAAAAAAGAGAAGAATGCACACTCATAGGCCACTCTTATAGCATTTATAGTTTGTGTTTCAGTCCAGATGGCAAGTTTTTAGCAAGTGGATCTTATGATGAGTTGATCAAAATATGGAACCTTGCTGAAAAAAGAGAAGAATGTACTATACCTATTGGCTCTGGAATAATTGAAACTATTGAGTTTAGCCCAGATAATAAATCAATTAAAGCTAATTTTTTATTTGGAAGTATTAAGAGCTACTCAATTGATTTAAAAAAAGCTGTAGATTCACAAAATTGGATAGTTCCAACTAGCTCGAAGATTGATAAGTTTTTTGATCCGCTTAGTATAAGTTTTGGAATCCAAAACCAAATTTCATGGATATCCGCACTTATGCTGTTGTCATTAAAACAATATGAAAAGATAAAAGACACTTACATAACGTTTTCCAATCTTAAATTCACAGTAGTTCATTTCATGGCTATGCTTGGAGAAATAACTTTTTTTAAAAAGCATTATAAAAGCAAAAAAATAGAGATATTATATGATGCATTTGGCCATAGCCCGATTTATTATTCAATAGAATGCAAGCATCAAGATATAACTGATATATTATTAGAATCTATAAGTAATTTAGTTGAAGAAGAGCTAAATACTTATAGTATTTATTTATTCTTTGAGCAGATGGGAAATGACTTGCCAAAAATCATTCAAAATTCATCATCTAAACTAGACTACTTTTTATCCCAAAGCTTGATATATCAAAATTATGGAATATATTTTGGAAATCCTAAGGATAAATTGCCAATAATAGAAGCAAGTAATTATAACAGAATTACTTTTCAAGAATTTTCATCTAATGAAGGAGAAAAAGTTCCATTAAAAATAAAGGAGATACCATTTTTACTTCCTTTTGGCGCAGGCTCAAACTCAAGTAAAAAATTGATTAGTGCTATTATTTCATGTAAAAATCTTGAAATATTTAGAACAGAATTTATACAACATCTAATCAACGAAAGATGGGAAGAAGTATCAAATTATGTGTATTTATATACTTTATTATTGTGGAGCAATTTGCTTATTATTTGTTTTGCTATAGAAAGTGATTCAGATATTTTTTCTTATTGTGCGTTGCTTATAAATTCTATACTTTTAGCTTGGGAATTATTTCAATTTATTACTGAAGGTAAAATGTACTTTAAAGATATTATGAATATTTTTGATCTTATTCGGTTTTTGATAACAACAATTTACATACTATGGCATTTATATAAAATTGAGTATTCTTTGCTGACATGGACAATGATGGTATTTAATTTGATAAGAGGCCTTACAGGCTTTAGAGCTTTCAGTAATACAA
>MPUH01001096.1:0-24261 GCA_001970955.1 Stentor coeruleus
TTAATAAATTTCCTCAACCAATAATAGATATATAAATTATGCATATATTTTATATACAGGAAATGGAAAATCAGCCTATGTCTTCCATCCTAGTCATAACACTTAAGAGATGTGTTGGGAGTAAGATTGATTTATTAATGAGATGGGCATTTGGAGTAATTCGAGACTTACATAATGAAAAATATTCGAACAAAAGTCCTGTGAATTTTAAACAACCAAGGAAATCATTTGAGACAACTAAAGCTTTTTTCCAAGAAACACCTAAAGTTTCTAAACATGGGGATATTGTGCATAAAACAACTAAATATACTAAGAAAACTATTGTAAAAAATAGAAGTATTTCTCCTTTACAAGTTGATCACCAGAACACAAGTGAAAAATATGTAAAAAATCAATCTGAAGCCACTCCAATCACGCTTAAAAAGCATGTTTTGAAATTTGCCCTCAAAGCTTTTACTAAGCATCTAACTAAGCACTTTAACAAATTCAGACAGTCACTATTCAATGAAGGCCACAAGCATTCAGCAATAAAAGGACTGATGCAAATCCTTCTAAAAAAAATCCAAAAAAACGGCTTTGATCCTCTCTTCTACTATACAAAAAGCCTTTCATCAAGCCGCAGTGATTTCCGAAGGAACTCCATCAAATCAGCAATCTTAATATCAGAAGATATACAAATTCTTAGGCCTAACTTTAATGATAAAGATAAGGAACTATGGAAAAATCAACACCCAATATATAAACATAGTCCAACTCCTTCAGAATTATCTCATCCATCTCTAAGCAATTATTCTGAGAATTTTCAAGTAAACCTATTTACCGACAATTTTACAAGAGTTGAAAGTCGCCGTAATACAACTGGAACTATTAAAGGTTTTGATACTTTTGGTACAGTAATTTCTGATGATAATCTTCCTGAACCTTTATCAAGTATTAGCAAAGAGAGTAATGATAAGCCAAATACAGGGATAAGGCAAAATAAACATAGGTTGTTAAGATCTGAGAAATCTCCAAGGTCTTGTCCACCTGTTAAAGCTGCGTTGTATATGGAAAAACTTATAAAGCATATAGGTAAAAATCATAATCGAGTAAAAGTTTTAACAATGTTTAACTTGGCTAAAGCAGTAAATGAGAATAAGTCTAATAAAAAGTTCCAAGCAACTGGGGGTATAAATGATGTTATTCAAAAGCACAATAAAAAGCTTAAGGAATATGCATTTGAGAGTATAAAAGAAGAGAAAGAAAATAAAAAAACTCTAGGCTTAGCCCGGGGACATAAAAAACAAATACTTAGGTCACAAAAAAACCAGAAACCCCCTACTCAGTTAGGTGAAGAATTTGCATATAAACTAGATTTCCTCAATACTTTAGTTTTGAAAAATAAGCTCATGTCTTTTTTAGCTATAATTGAAGCTTCTCCTAATACAACAATCCCTTATGAAACCCCAGCTTATAAAAACTCCTTAAAGTTCATATTCCGTTTATTAGAAACCAAAAAATTCCTCAAGCTTTTCTCAACATTTCACACAATAAAAAAAAAATCTGAACACAAAAATCACGCCCAGCACAGAAAAGCACTGAAATTTTTACAGAAACTTGAAAACCCTATAAATAAATACTATAAAAGGCAAAAGAATATTTTCATAAAAAAAGTTAAATCAATAGGAAATTATACTTTAGGGGCTAAAAAGATGCTAGGAATACTAAGTAAAATTGTACCTAGGGTGTTTAGAAACCATAAAATGAACTTTTTTATGAATTTTAGAGTAATGATTCAAAGGCGTAGGCAGAATATAATTCTAAGGATAATGAAAGCTAAGCATATCTTAAGAAGAATGGAAGCTAGGAAAATGGCCCGAGCTTATGTGTAAGGATTACATAGAAAATGGGAAACTTTTTTGAAAAGAATTAAAAGGGCTAATAGACCAAAACTAAAATGTTCAGGTAATTTAAGTGCTCAAAGATTTATGGAGAAAACAACCTTTAAAAACTTTTCCCCTATCCCATCATTAACTGCATCATCTAATTTTAAAGTGAGTTTCGGAGATTCAGCAGTGAATTTTAGAGATTCAGCCATGAGTTCATCTAGAAGTAGATTTACTAGTGGCTCTCCATTAAGAATATTACCTAGACCAAGAAATATCCATGATTATATTGACGACTTTTATGAAATTAGCAAAAGTAAAATAGATAGTGCTTATCTCACACCAACTTCAACTCAGGGAAGCTTTTTTAGTGTTCGAAGAAGTAAATAATGATTGATTAAGGGTTTTTTAGAATAATATTATGATTGAGTTATTTAAAAATTTTAATTTTCTAACCATCCACAGATATGCTCGCTTAGTAGGGTTTTTTTAACTCTCAGTAAGGATTTCTTTAAAGGTGGTAGAGGTTTACTTGTATAAGCATAGCTTGTATGGATTTTACTTTCATGAGTTACTAGTCTTTGCAATTTCCTCATTGATGTTATGTTGTTTTGTATTGAACTTGCAGAATTTGTGTAGCTTTTTTTGCTGTGCTTTCTTCTGATCCTGCTTGTTGACTCATCAGTCAATAAAATCGGTATCGCTACACTTTTTTTTCTGTTTATAAAAGACATAAGAGATGTTAAAGATCCTTTTTTTTCCATATAATAGCTTTACTAAATAACAAATAATGAATCTGACTATATTTTCTAATGACAGATACTTAAGAAAAGACTTTGAGTTCCTCGGTAGGGACACATTGAAAAAACTAAAAACATCAGATACAATAATATGCGATAAAAATTTTCAAAAAACTTCACTTGCAAGACTAAGAAGTTTATAACTAAATCTTAAAAGAAAAGTATTTTCTAGTTAATTTCAAAAACACTCTAAAACTTTACACTGTACTTTTTCAGATTCTGAAAATGTATATTTTGTATTAGAACTCTGTCCTTATGAAAATCTTCAGTTTATGCAAAGGTTTACAAAATTTCCCTTCAAACTTACTGGATTCTATGCTGTAAAGCTTGTTTTTATTATTAGAAACACTAAGAAATGAAGGGATTGTCCATTCAGAAATTAATCTAGTGAACTTTAGTTATAAGCCCTGACTACTGTGCGATCTAACTAATTTTCAAAATGTTTATAGTATGCTTAAGAGCCAAAGTTTTCATTTGTTCTATCATCAGAATTCTAAAGCAAATAATGCATTTATAAAGACTTTACATAAAAAGATAAAATTTTTAAATGATAAAATGCTGAAATCATGAATAAACACAAGATAACGGAAATCTTATTTTCTCAACCTAACTTAAATCAAAACTTTTATTTTATTATAATATTCTATTTTCATTCCTAATCCTCACTTAAACATTGAAAAAAGAATCCTGGTTCGAGCAGAAGGAAATAGTTATTGATTAATCCTTATGATGAAGATATAAAAAGATGTAGGCCAAGTTTATGGGATACAAAAAGAAATTATAAGGAATATGATAAGAGAGTTGTATGTAGTAATATATTGTATTAGAGACTCAGAAATCAAATCAAAAAGTTGGCCACTGTTTAGTCCGAATATATCAAGGCCGAATAAATATATAAATATTTTTTTGAGTATGGATTTCATGGAGATAAGCTGATTCTCAAACAAATGCATAAATATTAGAGATTAAAAGATATGCGATTCTCAAACATAGAGTTTTTTTTAATTGCACCTTCAATTGTATCAAATAAAACAAATATGCTAATTTTTTTACAGTTTAAACTTTTCATTAATATTTTAGTATGAATTTATAAAGTTTGATTTAATAAATTTGGTTAATGTCAGCTTTTACAATTATTCTAAAGTAAAAGTATTGCCCCAGAGTAATAAATGCTTATTTATTATGCTCAAAGCTAATTAGAATCTGATACTTCCTACATAGCATTTTTATAAAAGCTATCATATTCGTTTATAAAAAGTATTATACTTATAATAAAGCATTAGATAAAGTTTTTTCCACCAATATATTACAGAACAAATCAAAAAGGGTTTATCTAATTGGAGTTAATTTGAATAATAGACCATTCTCATCTAAATGATAAATTATCTTTTGGAGATTATATTATTTCATCAAAAGAAGAAATTCTAATATTTTTCAAAATATTTAAAGGTGAAGATATAATCATATGAACACAAAGAAGATGATTATTTACGTTATGAATACTACACATTTGATTAAAAAGATGCAAAATAGAATTAGCACACCAAATATTTATAAATGTGGCTTTATGAGTTTCTTATAAGTTAAAATGAAAAAAAACTCTAAATAAATATTGTTAAGCTAGGGATATTCTTACTTTAGGTGGTAATAATGTCATGAATTAAATATTAAATTCAAAATCAGCAAAAGATTCTATAGATATACTTAGAAAATTGCTGATGGTAAATTTATATAGTTATGGCAATAAAACTATTAAAAATTATATTTTAAAACTAAGTAGATAATGGAAAAATAAAATAAACTTCATAAAAAATAATAACTATATTTAAAGGATTATTATATGGATGATTCTCATAATTTTATTATTAGAAAAACCAAGAGGATTATTTGTTAAGGATTTAGATCACTAGAGATAACTTATATTTTTATCATTTGTAAGAATTCAAAGATGAAACTTCTAATGCCATAAATTATTTACTTAATATTCCCTAAAACATATACTACTTCATCTTTATAATCACCTAAATAAATGCAACTTAACTCCTCGATAAGCAAATCAATCTCTGCAACCAGATTCCCAAGAAAATTGCACAAATCCGAAATCCTAAACCTTAGAAAAGAGTCCACGGACCAAAAATCCTTATCAACCATCTTATCAAAAAATATTAACATTTCCTCTTTGCAAAAGAGAGTGCGAGTATACTCCGAAATTCTCCCAACAAGCGATCCCTCGCGACAAGCAAACATCCAAAAAAGGTCTCCTCTAAAGTTAAAAACGCAAAAAATCATAAAAACCATTGAAAACCCTGAAAATATTTTCCCTGATTGGTTGACAGCTCGTGAGGACTTCAGCAAAAAGCTCAGTGAAATCCATGAAGAAGTATCAGATCTCGCTTATATCGTGACAAAAAATCCACTAAATCGTAATGAAAACGAGAAAATAGCCCTTTATAAATGGATAAGCAATGCAAAGTTCTTTAAAACATTATCACAGTACATTGTCCGTGACCTTTCAGACAGCCTGCACTGTCTCCAGCTGAAAAATGGAGAAATCAGTAATTTATATATAGTTTTTAAACAAGGCAGCGTTGGTGACCGATTATATTTGGTTTATAAAGGTACCGTAGGTATTTATATTGGAAAAGATCGAGTTGCTCATTATGAAGAAGGAGGGTATTTTGGGGAACTCGCTTTAGATAAACAAACGGTAAGGGCTGCAGATGCAGTTGCTGAGACTGATGCAGTAGTTTTTACATTGACAGATTTTGATTACAAACGCACACTATTCAGTTATAATAATTTGGAAAAACAAAAAAACATGAAAATCATTATCAATATACCATTTTTCTCGTGTTTGGGGTATTTGAAAATGCAGAATGTCCTTAATTCATGTGCATCATCAACTTTTAATAAAGATGAGGTTATATATGAAAGTGGACATGCCAGTCATAGTTTTTTTATTGTTAAATCTGGGAAAGTAGAAATTCAAAGTTATATTGATGTTGAAAAAACTAATAAGTGGCCGATTGGATCGCATTTGTGGAATGTTAGGAAGGTTAAAATTAAATATGTGCACCCACTGAAGATAGTTAAAGAAGGAGAATATTTTGGAGAATGGGAGATATTGAATAAGGAAAATAGGAAGACTAGGGCTGTAGCATTAGAGAGTTCTATGTGCCTTATGCTTAATCAACAAGAGTTTGATACTTGCATTGGATATCAAGATGAGGCTTTAGTTGGAAAAATTAACGAAGACTATAATTTTAGAATAGAACAATCTGAACAAGAGTTCAAGTCCAATATCAACCAGAAAAAAAAATTAAGAAGCTTATTTCCTAAATCTCTATGTCTTACTTCAGAAAAAACTAAAAAACTAAGAGAGTCTATTTTAATCAAATCAGATTTAGAAGCAAGTTTGCTTAAAAAAAGAATTATTCATAATGTGACAAAAAATAAAACTAAAGATTTAAAAAGTTTGAATGCTTTAGAAAAATGCCGGATTATTAAAAGTTTCGACACAAGCATTTTGAAAAATAAGTCGCAAAAAAAAATCACCATGAATTCTAATCGATAAAGCACCATAAAGGTAAGAATTATATAATTTTTACAACTTTTATATTAAATTATCTATTATAATAAGCTTATGGGAATACTTTTAAACAAAATGTTGGTAGAATTTTCAATGTAGTAATTAAGATTTTGAACTGATTTATATAAAAATATTTTTTTGTGCATTTTATTGTAGACTAAGATGTATAATTATTATAGATTTCTTTATTTTCCTTATTTTCGTTATATGGATTTATATAATGAATAAGCATTTTGCTAATGAATAAAGATTGAACGATAATTTTTGGTTGAAACGATATGATTAATTAATAATATGCTTTAAATTATTTTAGGCATTTGAATTAACTTAAATTAATTTAGTAATAAGATTTCTTAGGCTTGAATATTTGCATTTTCAACCAATAAATAAATAAAAATTTAGCAAGTTAGTCATATTCAGATTTTGTTTTATTATTTTCTATAAGTAGATATTTATATTTTACTATATGGCCTATCTTAAATAATTCATCCAAACCTTAAAAACATTCACTTCTCTGTTTTCCCTTACTATCACCCTAATTTCGCAAAACTCCAATTTTTATAAAACCCTCCAAATCTCCCAAGCCCTACAAAAACCTTAAACTGCAACTAAAAATCCATCTTCTTGCAAAACTGAAAAATCATATTTCTCTACAAATTTCATATAACTCAAATCTTCCAACCATAGCCTTTGACAAAAGCATTATCTAATAATTTTAATATAATATGTCGCATGACCTAATCCCCGCCCATGTAAGAGTACCTCCAGCAGCTCATTACTACGAGCCAGCGCCATTCATTATTTTTCACGGAAAAGGCAAGAACACTCAAAGATTTATATTCCGAGACCAGAAATTGTCTGAGTTTGAAAACGAAAAACTTACAAGATTAGAAGCTGAACTAATAAAATTTAAAATTGACCCTTATGCTTTACACCCAAACTGGATGAGAAATGATGTTCTAAGATTCTGTTATGGTACAGGATGGAAGACAAGAGTAGCTCGCGAAGGTTTAGCTAAGTATATTGCATGGCATAGAACCTTAATGCCAAACGGTTATCTTTCACTATTTCCAAAAATCGAGCATTTGTTTGTATGTCTTATATAGAAAAGTGGTTGTTTATACATTCATGGAAGAGATGTGCACTTTAGGCCGATTATAGTGATAAATTTTAATCGTTTTGACTTTAAAAAAGTAAAAATTATTTAGTACAGTGTTCAAGACTATATTTATATGATAGCTTTTACCCTAAGCTATATGATTGAAAATATGCTCTTGCCTGGAAGAGTAGAAAATTGGGTTGTTATTAGTGACTTTGAAAAACATGGATTTGGAGATCTCAGTCTTTCAGCTATTAAGCAAGTAATGAATGTCCTTACTGAAAACTTTAGATGTAGGCTTGGAGTTAACTATGTTGTAAACCCATCAAAAGCAGTGTATTATATGTGGACATGTTTAAAACCTTTTCTTGATGATGTTTTGATTGAAAAGATTAAAATTATAAATAAGAGTGCGCCTGATGAATTGCTTACACACTGTAATCCTTATCAGGTTGAGGAAAAATATGGGGGAAAAGCTCCAAATATAAATGTGTATTGGCCACCACATATGCCTGCTGCACCTTATTCACTTGATGGAACACTAATGCCTATTATTGAGGAATCTAAAAATAAAAGCTTTGAGTCACAAATACTTCCTCAAAGTGATAGTGAACCTCAATATCACAGACGATCAATAAGCATAAATGAAAAAATGCAGCCGTCAGAATCAGGAGTAAGTGAGAATTCTGAAGGGAAGAAAAAAAAGAAGTCTAGAAGAATAGTTCAAAAAGAAACAGCACAGATTAAAGACTTAGACCAAGAAGAAAAAATACTAGAAAATCATATAATAACAAAAGAGCAAGAAGAAGAAGAAAACTATAAAGAATACAAATCAAAAGAAAAGCAAGATAAAATTGAGAGGAAAAAACTTAGAGAGCAAAGAAAAGAAATTAGAAAAAAGGAAAGGGAACCTAAAAAACATCAAAACATAGAAAATGCTAATGATGCAACACCAAGCAAAGACACTGATATAATCAAAGATAGCGAAGATGATTTAGCAATTAATGGTGGCTTGGATGACTCTCCAATCGGTTTCCAAAGAGTATCACAAGGTATTTCAGTTGAAAGTGATAAGCAAGATATAGGCTGTGGAATGTGTTCAGGCTTTCCTACAATATCAATAGGTGGTAAAAAATGTTCTATCTTTTAGATTAAGGATATTAATAATTTCAAAGCAGTAATGATTTTATTTTAATGCTTTCAGATGCGATTTTTATATTTTGAGAATTTTTTAGTGACTGGCATCAATAATATTTTGCTAAGGTTGTAGAAATATCATAAGGATATTTAGGATTTACTATTAATAGACCAATTATATCATCAAAATAGTCAATAGTTAAAATCCTATGTCATATTTTTGACATTTAATTGTAAAAGATATGTGTTAAAATATATAAATAAGTATGATAAATATTTTAAAATCACAATTAAAAGGGGGAAAATGATAAAAAATATATAAATAAGTATGATAAATATTTTCAAATCACAATTAAAAGGGGGGAAATGATAAGAATTATCACAACTCTAAATTAAATTAATTCTTACTCAAATTTCTTTAAGACTTATGAAAAATTGCCTAAAATCCTAACCATAATTATTATTAAAAAAATTTTAAAATACACTCATACATGCATACTATACACAATATCCTTCATAAGACTTAAAAACTATGAAAATTCAAATAATATGTATTTTTATTTACCTTATTTCAATATAAACTCTTTTGAGATATCAAATTCAAAATACTCAGGATGCTTCACAGGCTTAATTTTTATGCTTTGAAGCAGTTCTTTGTTAAACTTCATCTTATATTTTCCATCATCTTGCAAATCAGCTCTCATAACTTCAGTCAATAACCATTCTCGTGTTACATCAAGGTCAAATATAACTTTAGAAATTTTTATTGGGTCTTGCTCATCTTTGAATTTTAGGATGTCTATTTTAAAAGCATTTTTGAACTGTACATAAGTCTTGCGATCACCTATGAACTTGATTCTTAATGCCTTTAATAGTCTTCGATAAACAGCTATTGAAGGATTGTACATATTTATTGTACATAATGTTTGATATTGAAAAATTGTTTTTTGGATTTTTTTAATCAATTTTATTGGGTATTTTATAAATACTGATGGGGGTATAGGATCTTTTAATAGAAAATATGTTGGGCTTTGTGAGAAAAGATAAATAGAGAGGAGGACAATAGAAAAAATCATTTTTCTTATTCCCTGAGTCAACACCTTATCCTAAAAATATTTTCAGTATAATTCCGATAAATTAGTCAATCACTTAGTACCTTCACAACTCAAAAATCTGAATATTTTATGTTTTCATACCTTAATAAGTGCTGGACAATAGTCAAGCGATAATTCCTAACAAGTACTAATAATTTTTCATCCAATCTCCACCTAAAACCTTATGACCACAAGAATTAAAAATGCAAAATCTCTAAAACCAACTTCATAATATAAAATTGTTTAACTATCTAGCTTAATCCTTCATATTCCTACTATGCTCTAGGAAGACAACCAAAAAATATACTGAAAAGCCCATCAAGTACATTGACAATAGTGATTGTTTGATAAATTCTGGGATAAGCTTTTCTTCATCACTGCTACACTGTATCCCTTCACATTCCTGAATAAGTTCATAAGCAGTCGAAAATGCTGTGAATGCAAACCCAAGCAAGAATAAAAAGGCAAACATTAAGGATAGCATCAGGCAACTAGCAAAAGGTACATCAAAACTCTTGTCAGACTTGCATTTGTAACCAAGACGACCTGCTATAAAATGCCCTGCCGACAGAAATATGTATATTATTTCTACGGATTCGGTAAAAAAACTGTGGATGAACAATATGCCATAGACTACTCCAATAGACAATAAAACTAGGGAACCTATGCTTACAACTTTGTCTTCACGATTTTTTGGCTCATCAAGAGGAACATATGCCTGATCTTCCATTTATTATGTGACGTATAGATAACTCATGAATAAATTAGATTAATGGGCAAATGTTGATGATACTATATCGTAATATTAAGATATATTGTAAATAGGTATGAAACCTTTTGATAGGTTTTTAATAGTAGTTGATGGACATTAGATTTTATTTAATTCTTCAGGCCTGGTTCGCTAGAGGTAATTGTTTTTTGGAGGATAGGAAGATTATCGGATTTCTTATAAGTTCTTTAGGAGTTGGGTCGCTGATCTTGAAATCTTCGCAGGAGCACATTCTTTTGCGCTTGGTCACCTCTCATGGACTTCTGATTTTGTTATTTTTTTAGAAAAGATGTGATTTTATCATCCACTTAGGATTTCTTATCTTAGGTGAGGCTGACACACCTAACAACTTTGAAAAAGTATTATAGCATGGTGGAGTCACATTTATTTGGCCGTTCCTTTAGGCTGGAACTCTTCGAAATAAAGAAGTCCTTTTAGGTCAACCAAAATAACAAAACCATATTAGTATTAAATTAGATGAAAAGATAAGCATTAAGATTATATATTTTATTTTATGCTTTTTTTTAACTGTTTAAATATCTTATGAGTTTATGAATTTCAGCTAGTTTTAAAGTATTTTTATTATAAACTATTCATGAGCATTTCAATTTAAAGCAGTAGATTAAGCAACAGATAATAATTGAAATTTAAATAAACCTAAAATTTTATTCTTCTCAATCAATTATATTGGAGGAAAATCTCAAACCCACTATTCAAAGCACTTTGCTTTCTACTTCCAAGGACAATTCTCTTAAAATTCTTATCTAAAGCATATGCAATAACATTTAAAACCCCTTCAGACATAAATGTGCAGGCTGAAAATATTACATATTCAATAGGAATATCAACAATACTGTTCATAAAACTTGTAATTGTTATAGGTATATAACATACAATTAATATCATAGGATAATACCTCAGTCGTTTAACTTCCTCAAGACCAACAGCAATTTTCTGTTTGTAATGAACTTTAGTACAACAAAAAGTATTCCATATCAATACAATATAAACAATTGAATAAAAGCATAAGAATCTTAGTAATGCAATTTTAAGGTAGTTTTTTTCATTTAGATTTTCAATCCAACACCAACCTTCAGACACGCCATAAGCATTAAAACCTAAAGGAATAAAAGCTAAAATTGCACTAAGTACTAAAATACCGATTAAAATTTTATAAAAACCATAGGATTCTTTATATCGCCCCCTGCAGCATACTGAGTAGTTTTCTAAAGATATAAAAGCTGTCCATAGTAGGCCGGCGAGGTTGAAGAACTGATTTAAAAAACCTTGGGCAGTGCAGAGCTTACGGGTTTTTAAGACTTCGTATGGCACGAGGGAAACGAAATTCCACAAAAAGTTCAGGAGACATAAAATAAATATAAAGTTGTGCGGATGGGAAGTTCTAAGCTGAGGGTAGAAAAACGATATAATCACAATTGCAAAAGAACTAAAGGCACTTAAGCCGATGAAAGGTATTATAGCATAGTAATCCATATATAATAGTCTTATCTATCTCATATTTAATAGTAAAAAAAAATTCCCCGTTCAATACTATATCTTCCCATAATTTATCTCTTAACAATGTTTTTACCAATTTCCATAACGCATACTACACAACTTAAACTTCACAGCAACACAAAAAGGTAATCAAAGCGCATCATATCAAATTTAATCATATCAATTATTAATAAATCATAAACACTAATATTTTTCTAATCTAAGTCATAGTCCAAATACAGATTTATTATAAAGCATAGAATTGCTAAATTTAGCATAATTCTTATATCAAATTATGCATAAAAAACTATTTATTTTAATATTATTACAAATATTAACACTCTGAATCAAAATCAAGGCAAAAGTTTTCCCAACACCTGCATCAAACTGACTTTTCATTTCACCTCTAAAAAACTCTATAAAAAAGCCTAAAGCATATAATTCTTTCAGGTCATGAATACTAACTAAAATAAGCTAAATAATAGTAAATTGAAACAGCCTCAAGTGATGCGGCGTGCTTCCAAGCATTTTAAGCGAGGGCGGCATAAATATTGACCAAGTGAAAATCCCAGCAATGACCAAATACTGATTAGCTCTAAGAGTATCGAAAATTTTCACATAAAGTTTCGATAAAGGATTTAGTAGCTCTTTTTTCTTAATATACTTAGCCCCTTTGCAAAAAATAACATAAACCCAATAGATACTTATAGCATAAATTAATGAGACAAACACTCTAACCACATTATTAACATCATATTGATAAACATTGTAGTTTAAATAAGTGCCAATAACCCCTCTATTAAATACAAAAAGTGCAGCAAATAGTAATTCTGATATTTTGTATAATTTTGAATGATCTTCTTTTCTGGATTTTAAGATGAATCTTACCTGCATACAAGGATTAGATAGTTCAGTTAAGGCTATGCATAAGATTCCGATAGATCCTCCTTTGTCTTGTAAGAAAAGAGCATAACCACCAACCATTACACAAGCATGGTGGAAGCGCATAGCTAGGTCGTGGACTCCGAAAATCTCGGCGTAGATTAAGTCATAAGTAAAATATCCCATTGAGTGACCCATGACAAATATATACTTATAGGAAAAGTCACTTTCATAGTCAATACCTGAATCTTGGATATAAACCACTAGTGATAATAAGCATGAAAGAGATGAATGCACAAAGGAAATGTGCTGACCGATATGATCTCGGGTATCTTTTGAACTTAAATGCTCAGGTGATTTGATTTTCAAAGTACACGCAACATTAAGGCAAGAATAAAAAATCAACGAGATGGCAGTAGTTATGAAATGATCCACTGTAAACATTATATTAATTATGAAAATATTCGTTTTTTTTATAGCATTGGTCTTTGGGATGATCCAATTAGAGCGCACTGCTATGTTGCAAACTTCTGATACAGACTTTGACTTGTTTAGTGGGACGATGGATGTTTTAAATGATGCTTATGAAGTTGAGTGTGATTGTACTGATGAAGGGATGATTGAGGTTGAAGAGATTAAGTGCCAACCTTCAAAGATTAAACTCAGTCAAGATAGGGATGGAATAGGGTCAACCTATGAGGAAGTTACAGATAAACTTGAAAGCTATGAGAATTTTACATATGCCAAAGTGACTCATTCATCTTTTAGGTGTTTGGATGGACGCATTGTAGAACCGTTGTTAGGAACACCTGGAGGCGATGCTGGAGAGTTTGTTCTTGGCCTTTTGGTTTACCAGGACCTAATAAAAACTCCTCTTACCGAACAGCAAGTTTTAGACTACCTACAAAGCTATCTGAAGTGCATGGAAACAACTCGTTTTTATATGTGCACCGACCAAATATCAATTGACCATGTTATGAAAGAGCTAGCAATAGATAATTTGGACATTTTCAACCCAGGAGAAAGCATTCAAGCTAACCTTTTAGAAGCCCTCCTTGAGCCTAATAACATCGGTGACACTCATTTAAGAATGCTTGTTGAATATCCGGAACTTTATTCTATAAATAATGATGTTGTCAAACATCTAATTAAAGCGTTTTATACAGTGCTTTGGGATGATGAAAATCCATTAAGAGAAATCCTTTATTTAGATATCCTTCAAGGAACACATACAGAAACTGGATTTTTAGAAGTGAAAATCAATCAAGAATGCCTTTTGGAAGAAGTAGCACCATTAATAGCTCCAAAAGACACTGAGGATTCAGTTATGTCATTGCTTGTTAATCATATTGATGCTGTAGAGATTAGGAGGAAACAAATCGCCCAGTTCTTTGCNGCTGTAGAGATTAGGAGGAAACAAATCGCCCAGTTCTTTGCTGAGAAAATCGATTATGATAATGGAGTGACTACTGATAAACTGAAAAATCGCTTACATCATCATGGGTTACTGTTTCTTGATGTCACTGGCTCGTATATTTCTAAAGATCTGGCCTTTTATACAGCCAATTTCGTCTAATTTACTCTTTTCTTTATTTTAATTTTGTGACCAAGGTTTTTACGATAATTTATATGGTTTTTGATTAATATTACTTAATCACTTTGAGATGATCTTAAAAAATCATGTAATATATTATGAGCTTTGAGATTATAAACAATGATTTTATATTAATAAAAGAAAATATTATAATTCGGTTTAAAATCATTTCGATAGTATTTATAAGAAGTTTTACTTATATGTCATTAAGTCTTATAAATATGCAACATTTATTTACTTAAAATAGTTTAAATAAAGATAAAGTATTTGTATATACTATTGCAACTACCTTAAAAGTGTATTTACTAACAATAAATGAAGAAAATATTTTTTATATATGGACTTGAATCTAGAAAGGGAAAGAATGAGGATTCGTAATTTCATTAGCAAACTCTCTAGCAGCCTAGCTCCATCCATATCATTTGTCAAGCAGCCAATGAAGAAATTTAATAAACACAAGAAAACATTCAGCTTTGAATCACAAAAATTAAAAGAAATCAAAGTAAAAGAAGACCCATTAAACACCATGATAGAAAAGGAAAGTGATATAACTGTTGATGGCAAAAGAGATGTTGGTATAAGCGCAACTAGACAAATAAAATACCCTCCACAACACTTATTTACATTTCAGACCTTAAGAGAAATGAATGCTATTAACCATGAGTTTCAGAAATCTAAAAACTATAAAATTCGTCCATCAGGTCTATCATTCGATTCCCCAAATAACAAATCTCCAACAACAAATCTCTTTTTTACCCCAAACACAGATCATAACAAAATAACAAAAGGACTTCCTGGTTTGAAGTATCAAAGAGACCCATTCTACACCGTATCACCAGGTTTTTTAAAAATTGTATCCCGCAACACTTTAGCTAAAAATTTCAATGAAACACAATCTGGGCAACAAAAAACTCCTGAGCTCAGACTTAAAAATAACAAAAGTCCTTATAATTTAAAAATAAAATCCAAAAAATTCGCAAACTCAAAGAAAGACAGTTCGTTTTATAGTAAAAGGTATATCGCTTCAGAGAGAAAAAAAAAACTTTCATTAGAGCCAAATGATTTTAGGTCTAGAATTATGCAGGAAAGTCCCCAAAAAACTGTGAGAAACTCATTGGTGGTTGGAGACAAAAGCAATTATATAAGTAAGGTATTTGATGAAGATTTAGAGCTGATTGGATGGGAAAAAGCAACTCCGTGGAATATGCTTGATAATAATTAATGTTATTATAAGGTTGCTGATGCTTAAGGAGATAAAGTATTAAGATTTAATTATACTGGTTTTTATATGTGTAAATTGCTTGCAAAATAGAAATTTATGAATTTATTGATTTATAATAGAAATTTATAAGTATTTTATTAGTTGTAGATTACATTATACCTTCATTTACATACATAAAATCACAATGAAAATTTCTTAATAGTCATATTTTAAAATAAATTATATCATGATCGATTTATCTTAGCGAATTACTATTTTAGATATAATTATCGATAAAGCATGCCAACCCCCAACTATAGCACAAATAGACACAATGAATTCTGTGAATGATTTTTCCGGTTTATAGATTGTTGTAATTGGTTCAATATCATATGATAGGGCAATTATTGGATAAGCCAATGTATTAAACCCCAGATAGCTTTCACTTGTTTCATAAAATCTTTCTTCATCTTTTTCTGCTGGATTGACTTTGAGATAATACAAGTTTATATAATTGCCTTGAACTTGTTTACCATTAAGTGGCCCTGGGATTTTTATACCTTCAGGATCACTGAAACCTAGATGATTTATTGTGTGGTCTCCGTTTAATTGTAAAGATATTTGACTCATTAAAGCTTTGCCAAAATTGTTAAGTTCGAATCGAATAGTTGCTGGTATTTTACGAGTTAAGATTTCTCCGTTCACTAAACATCCTTCACCACGGAAAGTGTCTTCTGAAGCCTTGTGCTTGCATTGGTCTACATCTTCAGGATTAGGGGCTTTCCAATTGCGACTTGTATAGGCTTCCATAACTTCTTCACAGGTGTTGCAGCATTGGCCATCATAAAGCTCAGCTCCATAGCAACTTCCACATCCTTTAGGAGTCAGTGGTTCTGTATGAGTTGTATGAGCATCATATAAAATAACCCCATTCTCGATTGGGTACTTATGCAACAAAGCTTTTGTATAGTATTCAGAGCTAATGTCTGCATACATAATGGATAAGAGAGCACAAGGAATCGATGGGAATTTTATATCAATATCAACTTGAATGCGATTAGTTAGAGATGATTCTACTAGTAATGTAGGCTTATAAGGGGAAAATAGGTAGCAATAGAGTTCCGAAAGAAAAAGCAAGCAAATTATCGAATAAGAAACCAATGAGAAAACTCCTCCTACAGCAGTTTGTTGTGACAAGTCAGAGCTAACTTTTCGATATAGGTCTGCATGCTTGATCCTTTGTAGCATATTATTTTCTTCCAAAAATTAATTCAGTTTAATTAACTCATTCAATAAAATCAATTTATCTATCATTATCACTGCATCTTCTTATACAAACACCAAAACCCAATATTCTCGAAACTTAAACCTACAATCAATAATCTATCATTATATTTCTTATTAAAGAATCCTTTTATGTTTTCTCCTAATTATCATTATTAACCTCTTCAAACCTAATCCCATCTCTACTAAATTCAGCTTCCATAAATCCCCATCCTCTTTCATTACACTTTTCTCTAAATGCCCTAACATCTTCACCCTCATTAATAAAAACACATATTCCTCCTCCACCACCTCCAGTCATTTTCCCTACAATACCTAACTTCTCTCCTTCATTTACACAATCATCAAGTACTTGGCAACTAACCCCAATTGTCCTTAATAAATTATGATTGATTCTTAGAAGTTCTTTTATATTATCCAAATTGCCTAAAGTGATTTCTTGAATGAAAGCTTCTGATAATGAGTTAATAGATTCAAATATTTTGCTATAAATTAAAGGGAACTTTTCATATGTGCTACGGACTTTTGAGACCATGGTTTTTGTATTTTTAGGGGTTTTTGAGTCTACAACAATGATTTTTAAGGATTTTTCAGGGAATGGCAAATGTGTGATACTCCCTTGTTTATAAGATATCAACCCTCCATATGCAACAACAGTGTTGTCAATGCCTGAAGCCTTACCATGTATCAGATTTTCACCTTTAAAAGCAAGTTTGTTTATATCTTCAACACTATCAACGTTTTTAAGTTTCTATATAAAAATCACAAGCAATACTCCAGCTATACCTACACAAAAAGCCGCACTTGAGCCCATCCCAGAACCTATAGGTAGATCATTTTCTATGGAAAAACTCAAAAAGCATGGTTCAAGGACTGCTTCCTTAACAAAAGTGCAGATGACACCCGGAATTGTCCCTTGATTTAAATAATCATCTAAAGAACTCCATTCCTATTTATCTTGTACTATTGTTTCTTGGAGTTCGTTAAAATTTATACTTATTTGACTTGGAGACTCTGAAGCTTTTAAACAGATACGCATTCTTATGTTAATACTTGCTGCTACTGCTAAACTTCCATATACTACTGCATGTTCACCTGTTAGAATAACTTTTCCAGGTACTGAGACTTTGATTTCTCTCATATTTGTATATAGAAATAAATTATAGGGTTTTTAAATAGAAGATGAGGATTTAAATATGAAGAAAGTGGGGAGTTGTAACAGGTTGTTTGGCCGAGTGGTCTAAGGCGGTAGCTTAAGGCGCTATTCCGAAAGGGCGTGGGTTCAAATCCCACAGCAGCCATTTTTTTATTTTGCATGCAAGGTTTTGAATTAGAATTTGGAGACTAACTTTATATGCTTATGGTTTTAGGCTAGTTTTTTTAGCATTATTTCTGATATATTTTATAATACTATCTATTACAACCCATCTAAATTTTCTTCCTTCCAATCTTTATTCTCATTCGGTAATTGTGGTTCTTCAACATTTGATCTATCTACTTGTGGAGGATTAGCATTATTCGCATTGCTAAGTGCAGTAACTCTAGATTTTTTTCTTTCCAAGGCAACCACAATAACTCCAATAATCAGTAGCATATCAACAAATAATGTAAAAGTAATCATAAAAATTGACATACCCCAATAAGCTTTAGATCTAGCACAGTCATTTGGTGTGGCAATAACCTCAATTCCCCAAAGACTCCACCCGGTATTAAAAGTAAAATAAACTAAGTAAAGAACAAAAGTAACAGTTAGTGAATGCATCTTAGGAATAAGCTGAAACAATAAGTTCGCATATATTAAAGCAAAAGTGTAGTAAAAAATCATTTGTCCAAGTAAAAAAGCAAAAAGTTCATCATCTTGATCAGGTCCTTCACACTGATCTTTATAAAAAAACAAAATAACCCCAGCTAGCAGTCCAATAAGCACAAGTACAAAAGTAGGAACTGCTGTATAGACAAAAGCTACTTCACTATACCCTATTAAAAACTTCTCAAAATCATTTTTAGCTCGGCCACGTTCATCAAATCTTAAAGTAGCTATTCTGATGCCTTCCATAACTATCTATATAAAGGTAATTATTTTATTCAGTTATAACTGAAATGCTCCCACCTTCTCTTTTGCCCATATTCCATACACCTTTAAAAGTTTTGAGGGTTTTTTTCTTTTTATCAAACCACGTATATTCTCCTTCACCATGCTGCTGTCCATCAAACCATCCTCCTTTATAATGCTTCCCATCTGGCCAAAAAAACTCCCCAAAGCCTTGCTTGACATCCATGATATATTCACCTACATATTTTCTCCCATCTTGCCATATAAACTCTCCTTTGCCATGAAGTTTTCCATCGGACCAATCGCCGATATAGATTTTCCCTGACTTCCATCTGAATTCCCCTTTGCCATTTGGAAGGCCATTAATAAAAGTCCCTTTATATATATTTCCATCTGAATATAAAAGCCGACCTTCACCTTGTCGGATCCCATCTACAAAATCCCCATCATATCTTGATCCATCAGGAAGCTTTTCACATCCTTTGCCATAAGGTTTACTGTTTTTAAATTCCCCTTCATAGACAATCCCGTTTTTAAATTGCATTTTGCCCATACCAGTGAGGATATCATTCTGAATCATCCCTTCATAAATATCTCCGTTCTCAAATACAACACGTCCAGAACCATGCATTTGACCTTTGTTCCAGTCACCAATATACCTTTTACAGGACGGCCATAAGTAATTTCCTTTTCCATGAAACACATAATTCCTAAAATCCCCTTCATATAAACTCCCATCTGGTTTTGACATCTTCCCTAAGCCAGTCAGTTGTCCTTCTAAGAAATTCCCTTCAAAAACACTACCATCTGGATGTTTTTCTATACCTTTTCCATGAGGAACACCAGCTTGGAAGTACCCTTCAAAAGTCTTTCCTGAACTATATTGCATTATCCCTTGACCTTGAATCTCATTTTTTACAAACTGCCCTTCATATTTATCTCCATTTTCCAGTTTCAAAGTTCCTTTGCCATGCATTAGATTCTTTAGCCACTCTCCATCATATTCTTTACCTGAATCCCATTTAAATTCTCCAACACCATGAAACATATCATCAACAAAATCGCCATAATAAACTCCATCTGGGGTCATAAGTTTACCTTCTCCTACTTTTTTTCCATTTGCAAAACCCCCATCATATATGCAACCATTTTCATGAAGTTTACCACGGCCATGACGTTTTCCCCCTATAAAGTCCCCATCATAGATTGTCCCGTCTGGCATTGTTTCTCGAGCTTTACCATGGACTTTACCATCTTTAAATGATCCTTCGATTGTCCGCCCATCGTTTAAAGTTAGAAAACCATGACCTTCAGGAATCCCGTTAGCAATCTCTCCTTCGTAGGTACCTCCTGAAACTTTTAGAGTAACTTTGCCTATAAGTTCACCTTTTTGCCAATGGCATTTGATTGGGTTTGATGAGTCTAGGGTAATTGTTCCATCACCGTCAAGAAGGTCGTCCATGTAGATAGCTTCGATGGTTTTCCCTGGGCTACGAATTATAGCTTTTCCTTGCTTACGTCCATGCACCCAAATTGCTTGCACTATAGAAGAGTCAGGAAGTATTTCTTTACCCTGCCCATGCGGAACATTCTGATAGAAATCTCCTTCATAAACACTCCCATCAAATTTTAAAAGTTTTCCTTTTCCACTTCTCAACCCTCTGACAAATAATCCTTCATATCTTGATCCATCAGAAAGAATTTCAGTACAGTTCCCACTAGCAAACCCTGACTCAAAATTCCCTTTAATCACTGATTTGTCAGGATTTGTCAACTCGCCTTCTCCTTCTCTAATCCCATATTTAAACATCCCCATATAAATACTCCCATCAGTTGATTTTTCTAGACCTTTTCCTTCAAGTTTGCCTTTTTTGAATTTCCCTTCATATTCATCATAAACGTTTTTATCGATTTTATCATTTTCAACTTTGTACATTTTAAGTTTGCCCTCGCCCCAAAAATAGTCATTGTGGAAATATCCTTCGTATTCGTATTTTTGTGTTTGGAGTTTGCCTTGACCTTCTTTAAGCCCATTTTGGAGCTCCCCTTCATAGATTTCTTCGCCGGTTTCGAGGATACCTTTGCCTGTGAGGCTGTTTTTTTGGAACTGCCCTTCGTAGGTGAAAGTGGAGGATTTTAGTTTGCCGAAACCTTGCTTCAGTCCATCTTTGAAATCCCCTTCGTAGTGTTCGTTGCCTTTAATTAGAATTCCTTTGCCGCTGATTTTATCATTGGCAAAAGTCCCTTCATACTGAAAGTCTGATGTTATCATTTTACCCTGGCCATTCTTTAAGCCGTTTACAAAAAAACCTTCATACCTTTCATTATTTGTCACCATAATACCTTTTCCATGAAACTTATCATTCTGGAACTCCCCTTCAAAACTAAATGCCTGAGCTTTCAATAGCCCCTGGCCATGTTTGATTCCTTTAACAAAATCTCCTTCATAAAATTTATCGTCCCACTTCATTTTACCTTTTCCCTGTATATGGTCCATTTGAAACAGTCCTTCGTACTCAAATTTAGGTGTAACCAGTTTGCCAAATCCTTCTTTAATTCCTTTCATAAACTCACCTGTATATAAATTGTCCTGCCATTTCAAATTCCCTTTTCCATGAAATAAATTCTTGACAAAATTCCCATGATATTCAAAACCTGGAGTTACAAGCCTTCCATTGCCATCTTTCATACCATTTTTAAACTCGCCTTCATATGTCGCAGCAGGATTGACTAATGTCTCTTTACCTTTACCATGTAAAACCCCTTCTAAGAAATTTCCAATAAACTGGTCGCCATTGATGCTTTTATACTCTCCAAGTCCTGTGATTTTTCCAAACTCCATTTCCCCTCTGTATTCTCCTCCATCTCTCATAAGCAGGACTCCATTACCGTGCATTTCTCCTTTAGCAAAAGTTCCTTCATATGATTTCCTACTGCCTTTATGCCAGACATAAACTCCTTTACCGTTTTGCAAATTTTCAGCCCATTCACCTGTATAGTAGCTTCCATCAGGCCAAATCATCCTCCCCAAACCATGCCGATAGTCTCCACTAAATAGCCCATAATACTTACTCCCATCAGTAAGAACCTCTGTACCTAAACCACAGCGTAATAATTGAGCCATGTCCCATTCACCTTCATATAAAACTCCATCAGGAAGTACCACGCACTTATGGAATTCATATATTTTACTTGATTCAACAGGCACAGATGGAAGCACTGACTCAAAGTTTTTTATAAACTCTAGAACTTTAGAACTTATCTCACGGTTAAAGGGGGGATATGGTAACACTGGCTTTTGTGGGCTTTGCCCTTGAGCTTTAAACTGATTGAGTAAAGGCCTGAGCTTTGACCTTATCATATAACTTCTTACAACGGTCTGCAGAGCAATTTGCGTTTCTAAGGAAACTAGAATACAATTGATGTTTTCTTGATGAAGTCTTTTCTTGTGGGTTGGCATCATGTAATCACTTGATTCTTGTTCGTAATACATGCATGAACAGGTGTCTCCCATTATAAAAAATGTTTATTTTATCAATAGATTTATATGGTTATTCGAAGAATTCTAGGTAGAGGTAAATGAAGAATTTCATGAAAAACGGTTTTCTAGGAATTTAATATGTCCAGCTCGACTTATCTAGGAGTTGATATTGATGTTTTGGACTTTGAAGTCGATATGGTGAAGTTTTGCCCGGCCGTTTAGTAGGCTTTTTACCATTTTGCTATAGACTATGTGCTTTTTGAGCATTTTACGAGAAATTTCAATACGAAATGAAAATTAGGACTATAATTGTCTTGAGGAGAACTAATAGGGGAAGCTGAAGCAAGAGGTCTGGACCTGAAGCTTAGGAGAGCTTGAATAAGTAGATGTTTCGGGTAGCTTAGCTCACTTAGAGTGTCCACTTTTTGATTAAGAGTTTTGGTTGGACTGATAAAATTTATTTAGATTTTAGGGTAATCTTACTATTAAAGATGTATTGTTTGTAGACTTACTAGATTTTGTGTATTAAGTCACTTCTAAATGGCTTTTAATCTGCTTAGCATATAACTATTTTCCTTTATAAAAATTTTTATCCAAATTACTTCCTTATAAACCTTACAATCATTATTCTCTAAATTTTCCAAACTCTTTAATCCTATTCTTATTATTTATATATATACATGAAAGATAAAATTCTTATAATCTTGTCTGTCAAAAATACATTTTTTAGCTTGAAATAAGCATAGAAAATCATAGGTTTGCCCTGATAAGAGGAACAAAATCAAAGATAAAAAGTTGTTAATCAAAAAAATAAGAGTTAAATCTAAATAATCCAAATTTTACTACAACAAGTCTATTTGATTTTTATAAGATACTCGTTATCTTCTAAAATATATTTAGACCAATTCCTAACTGCTGCCATAAAGTTTATCTAAACATATCTTATATTAAATATAGGAAAACCTCTAACAAAATTCTTAAATCAAAGAAAACACAGTATATATAACGCTCTATTTAGACCAAAGCAGTAATAAAGAAAAAGTTTTATTTAAAATTTGTGATATTGTGAAAAATAGCACCCTAGAATCATATCAACTCATAATTGTGTATGNAAAAATAGCACCCTAGAATCATATCAACTCATAATTGTGTATGCATCTTATAGTAATGCATATCCTTATGATATTGTAAAGTTAATTAATTATTAAATTTTATATCACTGTCATATAAAAAGCATCATATATATTTAGAAAATATTTTACTTTAACCCATAAAAAGTAAGGTAATAAAGGCACCCTTTATGAAAGCGAAATGAATATTAAAAAAATTCTGGAAATTGCTTAGTAATAATCTTAATATACACTTAAAATGTTGCCATAATCTAAGAGTGAAAAATGAACTTGGTAGGTATATTAATCAGCAGAGTTTTAATACTATGATTAAGTATTATAAAATATTTTATCGAAAGGATAAGAATCCGTAATAATATTAAACAATTTTTGATTTTATTAGCTCAGAGGAAATCAAATTTTAGGTTAATCTTCAAAAATATATAAGCTTTTAGTTATGGAATGAGGAAGGTTTATAGCTCCAGCATTTTAGTAAAAGAATTTATATTAGAAGCTAGCAAAAAAACTTATAAATTCTTAAAGCTTTTTCCTAAGAAAGACTTCGCCTTTAAATTTATTTTGAACATAATCATGATATAGAATAATATAAAAGACATAATTATTTGATTAGAATTCTTTAAAATTATTTATGCATTCATTTATTTAAGCATATTTTTTATAAGCAGATAAAACTATTTTAAGATTACAGTTAAATATTAAGGGAAATTACATATAATTTAATAACAATAGAGCGTGCTATTTATGACTATAAAATACAGAAAGTATTATTAATTTTAAGATGAAATA
>MPUH01001097.1:0-24243 GCA_001970955.1 Stentor coeruleus
CATAAAATCTATGACAAGAGACTCTTTTAACTCCTTTAGATCCGGACATACTCCCAGAAGGTGACCTTAAAGAGCTATACTATATTTTTCTCATTTTTATTCAAGAATTAATTTTATTATATAGTTCTCTCTATACTTAATTTCTTTATTTTCTTCTATCATTATCATCTGAGAATTCTCATTCATTTTTTCAGAAAAATGTATCATCCTATATAAAACGCAAGAACTATCATCATTAACTATAAACCATTTTTTGATTTTCATACAAATATTTACCAGAAATTCTTGTTTTTTTACATTGAAATGCTTTTCTATTTGATCTTTCCATGGGATTTCATTTGGTCCTAATCTTATTCCTATCCTTATTTCTCCTCTTATAACAAATAATGTAATATCTGAACCTTCAATTTCTGATACAGAAATTTTATAATCCCCATATAAAAAATGAAAATTCTGGTGAATTACTTGTCTTTCAATACTAATATAATAAGCATCTTGATCAGATTCAACTTTTGTTTGATATAATTGTAATTTATCGTTATGGTGTTTTATATAAATATCTGTATCTATTTTCGGAAATTTACAAATGCTTGAGAAATCTATTTCCCATTCACCTTTATTTTCATGTTTAAATAATAACTCTTGGGAATAATCTGATAATAAATAGAGTTTTACAATTGAAAAAATGTTTGGAGGTTCAGGAAGTGATAGGATTGGCTTAAGTTTTTCTTGAATTTTTGTGCTTTTTTCAATTGTTACCAGGTTTTTAGAGGGTGTTTTTGAGATGAAGACAGGAGGTTTGTAGGCTGATTTATTTGAGTTTGTTTCATGAGGTTGTGGGAAGTTAGGATTTTTAGGTGGATAAGGATTGGGATAAACGGTTTTTACTTCCTCTATGCAATTTGGGTTTATGGGAAGATTAGATTTTTTGGAAATATTTATAGGTTTTTCTTCAATCAATCGAAGACTAGAATTATTTGAGGAATTAACTGGGAGTTTATTTATAGGTTCTTTTACATTGATTGGTGAAATAAGAAGATTTTTGGAGGGCTCAGATGATTTTTCTTGTGGGAAATCAGATAAGTTTGGATTTGATGAGCATTCGTATTCATTTTCTATAGCTGCAGGCGCATTCTCCTTTTTCATGACAGGAGCAAATAATGCGGCATAATCCTGACCTTTAATTAAAGAATTTAGACATATATTCTTGTATAAATCACAGAGTAATTGGATGATATTGTCTTTCTCTTTATGATTTATTAGAAATATCAGTTCATTGAAAGTCTTTGTTTCAGCAAAAGGCTTTAATTCATTTATTTCTTGTGGGCTTATAGTCTCTGATAAAGAATTTGTCAATTTCACCAAAGCTGTAGATATTATGATTAGTGGGTCACTCATAATATTTATTATTATAGAACTTTTTTCTTATCCGAGTTTAAGTGCTGTTTGTATTGATAATTTGTAAGTTTTTTTGAAGACTGGAAAGATTTTATTTAATATGATTTCTTAGAATAATTAGGGTTTTGTATTGTTGTTTATATATTTTTTATTAGAGTTGATAAGAGTTTTTTGAATGAAGAGTATATAAAAGGAAAAATTATTGTATAAAGTTAGATTTTTAATATCATGATGATGTGTGAAGTAAAAATAATTATTTTTTTTTGAGTTGGAAGAATAAGTTTTTGGCTTTAGTTTTAGTTTTATATTGATGATTATATAATTCTTTATATGTTTTATTAGTGAAAATAGGTTTACAAAAATTTTGTAGGAAAGCTATTGAGATAATGAAGAATTCAGGGATTTTGATGTAGAAATTGATAAGATTGTGATGTAAGAATTAATATTTATATATATAAATATATAAAACAAAAATATTAGGAATATTTAGAAGCCTAATATGAATATAAAGCTCATTAGGTTCAAAAAATCAACATTTTATAGTTTTTATCTAATTTTCTTCGGAAAAATTTCTAAGCAAAGGCTAAACTAGTTTTAGTTATAAAAGTTAAAGAAAAGCTCTCGGTTGTTAATCTTTCTCTCTGCGAACAACAGAATAAAAAGAGAGTGTCATACTAATAGATAATATGGAATTTAATTGTTCTGTCACTAATTGCCCTGGAGAGATCATCTGGCAATGCACTTGCCCAGAAAAATTCAAGTTCTGTCAAAGTCAAAGAAGAGGTCATTCGCAAAACTCCTTTCTTTCTTGTTTAAATACAAGAAAGGGTGGAGTAAACCCGATAAATGGCAATATCTTTTTTTTTTGCAAGATAAAGTCCTACTACTTGAAATCTAGTGTTTTATCTATTCTTAGTCTTGAGGTATGCCATTTATATCCATAACAAAATACTAAGTTTATTTAATATAAAAAATTTATTATATAAGCATACTAAGATATTATCTTATCATAAAAAGATAATAAAAAGTATTTAATTGTAATTTACCTCACTTACAAACTTACAATTCATAAAATAACCTATAAAAATAGAAACTATTGTATATACTTACTAAAAAACCCTTTAAACTGACCAATTGAATTTTTAACAGAACTGAAATCGTAAACCCTAATCCTCATATCTTCACTCATTTTTTCTAAAGATTCTTCAAGTTTTTTAATAATATCAACTAAAGATACTGATAATTGAGAGAATTTTAACACAATCATACAATCTGTGATCATCGTAGCAAATTTTATAACACCTTCCATATCTGTTTCTGAAAAAATACCCCCATTTTCTTTGTTAACTAACTGCATCACAGCTTCAGGGATTTTATCATAGGTTTTACTAAATATTGGAACTGATAATATGCTTTTTGTATTATTCCCAAAAGGATCATCCATAGCTTTATGAAACATTCTTTCATCTGTTACATAATTACTGATATAAGGACGTTTTGTATTTACACAATGTCCAGAAAGGCCTTGAAAAATTGGGAAATTCTCATATGAACTTTCTCCAAGTTTACGAAAAAGGTTGTTTTTTTCATAATCAAACAACAAAACATTCCCTCTTTCACAGTTAAAAATCTTAGGAATCCTATTCTGTAATTTCAACATAAACTCCTGTAAAGTCACTGTATTAAGAAGTTCCCCACACATGCTTATAATTTCTTCAGATTTTCGTTTTTCTAAATTGCAATTTTCATATAATTTCCATCTGATTATATATAAAGAGAATATATTCAACAGATTTTTTAATTCCCGTTCAAATATAACTTCTGGTCTTTTTCTTATAATCAAAAGTATTCCAAGTTTTGATCCTAAATGATCATATAACAATCCTGCAGAAAAAGCTTTAACTTTCATTTTAAGGACTTGTTGGATTCTGGGGTCGAAATTTTGGTCACCAATTTTAGCTGATATCGACTCTCCTGATGTAAAAACCGTAAAAAGCACAGTAGATTTCGCTGATATTGATGTATATTGGTCGTTTATAATCCCAGAATAATGTGTTTGTTGAGAGTTTGGGGTTAAAACCACAACATTATCAGCTAAAATCGTCCTTCTGACCTCTTCGCAAAGAAGTTTCTGACCGTCTTGAAGTTTTTCTTTTTGAGCAACTTGAAGTATCCTATCATATTCTAATCTTGGAAATATAATATTTTTTTTCTTATGAGTTTTCTTAGTATTTATCGTTTTGACTGTAGTTATCATACTTATTGACTCATTTAAATCTTTCTATATAAACTTTACACTTAACTTTTGCTGAATATCAACTGATAAAAGCATACTGGTTAACTCATTATTTGATTGCTTTGCTTTTAATAATTGGCTTTGAAGATTTGATGCGTATTTGCGATATTCAGTTATTTCTTCTTCTATAAATTGGTTTTTTGATTGAAGTTGTGGGGAATTTCCTCGAATTCTTTTGAAAATCACATCTGTTAAAAGATCTGGAATATATGTTATATCTTTAAGTTTGGCTATTAAAGATTCTTCTAAGGATGATAATTTTTTGAGTAGGGTTAGGATTATTTCACGATGTTTGATGAGGTTTTCATCAATTTTTTCGTTGCTGCGATTGATGTTTTCGCTGTTTTTAAGGGAATTTTTTGAGTTGTGTTGCCTTGTGGAAGTGGGGTTGGGTTTTTTGAATGTTTCTGGGATTTCACTTTTAAATCTACGGCTCCGACTGCTTTTGACAGTAAAAAAAAAGTCTGGACTGTTGTTTTTTATCATTTTAAATGGGTTAATAGAAATTGTGTTAAAATTTGTAATTTTGAGAGGATTTTGAGATTTTGAAGAATTTATGTTGGGGGTTTGTGGGTGTTAGGGTGTTGTTTAGTTTTGGATTGTTGATGAGCTTTTTTATTGTAAATTGAAAGTTCGCTGGTGGTTGTAGAAATTTTAGGAAAATTGGAGGGTTTGGTTTATGGGAATTACGAAAGTGGGATTAAGGATATGGTTTGAGAGTTTGTGTTTTGGAAAATATTAATAGTTTTTATGGAAGAAGATTTGAAAAATATTTGTAAAATCAAACTGGAAGTATCGATTTTTAATGTATGGTAATTGCTGCCAATTAAAGATAAATTACTTCAAAACTATAACACAACATTCATATTTTCCATATCTCTACAGTCTTTTAAATCCAAATAACCCAAACACCTAATAATTGATTTAATTTTAACACCAATTTAAAAATGTTTTACAACAAAATCCATTTTCTACTATTAAAACTTAATCAAAATCCTTTCTAGAACATATAAAACTTAAACCACAAAACTACATATAAAAATCCTTAAACCTATAAAAAACCCAATACTAAATTTTATCTAAAAATTTTTCCTAAACTTAATATAATTTAATCAAACTATTAAGTTACTTATAATAAATGCTTAATAGCTTCATGATCAGATCCTAACTTAAGAATAGCCTGTTCCCTTTTAACAAATCTTCCTTTAACTCTTAGCCTATTATCAGCAACTTTTTTCCTACAGTCATAGTATATTTTTTTATGCCAATTTCTTTTTTTCCTTTTTTCCAAATACTTTGCGATTTTTTCCTTTCTTTGTTTCAAAGTCAAAGTCCCAACAATTTGCACATCATTTTTTTCCATTGAATGCATTAAAGGTATTTTTGCATTATTGTCGTGCTTTTTTTTCGTTGATTGGATCTCAAATAACTCATCAAGGTTCAATTCGTGTATTTCGCTTTCACTTGGCTGTGTGCTAATCTCAGGAAGTTTCATATCTTCTTGCATGAAGTCAATTTGCAATTGAATTAAATTGTCCTCAGGTATGCTGATTGGAGTGCTTAATAGGTCAATGAATGAGTTTTTCCTATTTGGGAATATAAATTCATCAGATTGATAATCTTGATAGGCTATATACATTGAAAGTTCATCATCCAGTCCTGGCATATGCATATTTTATTAACAACTCCAAACTAGAAACTATTCATGGAGTTTTTTTGCATATAAAGATTGTTAGGAAGATGATAAAGATTTTAAACTAGAAGGATTTAGGAAAAAAGCTAGGGAAATTATTTGGAAGATGCCATTGTTAAATAGGTATTAAATAGTTTTCTTAGTAATTTATAGCTTGGTAATTGGGTTTTTTAGTGGGATTTGTAATCTTTTGCGAATATTAAAGTAGATGTTGTGAGTTTGTAATGGTTTAAGTGTATAAAATTATTAAACAAAATATAGTGGAATGATTTTATTATATTATGCGTTAGGTTGAAATCAAATTGTAAATAAAGAGAAAGATTTTAATCAGATGCTTATAAAAGTATAGTTTATAAGGTATTTTATAGTTTTTTTAGTTATAGGATAATTCAATTAGAAGATAAGGAAGTAGGTATTTAATAACTTAAAATAATAATATAGTAATTATAGTCTTATATAAACTTCAAATTTAATATAATCTATTACTTTTTATATAATCTTATATTTAAACCTAATCAAAATTTTTATTGTTGGATTTTTAATAAAAATAATTATTTTATGTGAAAACCTATAATATCATTTGATAATATCTCACTAATCTGTTAGATTATAATTTAAAGAAATCTTTTGTAATTTTTAATGATTGTATTTTTGTGTGATTTTGTATATATTAAATATTCCCTAGATATTTATTTATATCATAACGTATCCTGTTGATTTTTTTAGCATCTTCGCTTGTAAAACTATAATCAAAAGTTAATAAAGTTTTTGAAGTTCATGAATTTTATATCATTGTATCTAGTCCAGATATGCTTGGCACATATTAAATCATACTGCAAATAATAAAAAGTATATGAAATTATAATAAGATAAAGGCATAATATATTTTTTAGCTAAGGATATCGATTGTAATAAAGTAAATTCTTGTTTAAACTGATTCTTATTTTTACTTTTAACATGGTTTCAACTATGTTTCTGATATTTGAATTTAGTTCTTCAGATATTTTTGATTCAATTTTAATTTCATTTGCATTGAGTTTATTTATTTGACCTGTTTAGATATAACATTATGTGATTTTTGATAAAGAATTGAGGAACTTGAGTTTATTTATTGCTACCTGTTAAGATTTGATTATGCCTACTGAATTTCTTTTTATATGTGAAATAATAGAATCTTTACATTTGTATATTGGAAATTCAGCTCAGTCTATGATTTAAATTTCTTTATTTTTGGACCCTTTTTTATTAGTTCCTATTTTCTTTTGCGTCTTCTACAATCTCACCAATATCTAGAATCTTAATGCTCCATATATATTATCGTCCTGTCATTTTTGTAATCTTAGTTTTAATTAAGAGTAAAATTTCGTTTAGTTTTTGTTTATAACAGAATCATATCTTAGCATCATTATTAAAAAGCCTTCATAAGACCAAAAGCAGTCTCATCACATCCTGTAACCAAAAAAAAAGTACCTTCAGCATAAAATTAGCATTGAATTTTCATGATAAACAGCAATTAACTCTTCAACAAAACATTTTTTGGAATATTTTTATCTAAAACATAAAAACCACATATTGCCCACAAGAAAAAAATTCATAAATTTCTAAGAAAATTCTCACAATGACTAAAAATCCCAAACAAAATCTTCCTTAGTAATTTTATTTATAAATGGCTAATGAAAATAAAAGGAGGCCAAAAGAAGGCTGGAGACAACAAAATTTTAGAAACATTATCTGTGTACCCAGTCCTATATGTGCTGCTATATTTTTTGGAACTTTATTCATTTTTTCCCTTGCCCTTACACTAATAACCTTATCATTTACATACAAAATTTTTGAAATAAAGTCAGATGCTATCGAATTTAAAGGAGATTTTAATATATCTAAAGGTATTATTGATATAAAACTTACACAAAGTGATTATGATAAAATTAAAGGGTTTTTATATGTGTATGTTGAGACTGAAGAATATTATCAGAATCATAGAATATATCTGAAATCGAAAAGTAAAGGTCAGATGATAGGAAATTCTAATACGAATTTACCTTTAGAATGTGCCCCATTAGTTAATTATGCAGATTTTGATGCAAAAATTCAGAATTATGAAGAAGATATGCGGATTGTTCCGTGTGGACTTATGCCTGCAAGTTTTGTGAATACGACAATTTCGCTTTATTTGAATGAGAAAGAAGTGAATATTGATTCTGAAGGGATTTCGTGGAAGTATGACAATTCGGAGATGTATAAAAGGCAAAAAAAACAGTATCTGGATATTGAGGATGAACATTTTAAGGTTTGGATGAGAAGCAGTCCTACTAAAACACTTAAAAAACTGTATGGGAAAATCGAAAAGAAAGACCTTGAAGTAGGAATGCTATTATTCAAAATAACTCTTCAAAAAAACTACTTAGAGTATATATCAGAAAAAAGAATTCTTTTAACTACCACAACCAAAATCGGAGGTAAATACAAAGTCCTTGGGTGGACTTTTTTCATCATCACAATCATAAGTCTTTTTTGGTGTATTTTCTTTATAATAACAATGAATTATCAAAATGTTCCTGACATAAAAACTCTGTTTAAAAAATTTAGTTCTTAAATAATTCAATATATCAATAAGAGTTTTCATATAATTTTTTTTAAATAATAGTAAATAGTATTATTGTTGTTTGTCGCTTTTTAAATGATTTTATATGTATTTGAGTTTTTGAATTTCTCTCAATTATTTTTTAGTTAATTCAAGTCAATATTTTTAGCAGTAGTATGGCAAAAAGTTTTAAGTACTAATATTTTTTTTTAGATCATATTCTGCTCCGGTCCATAGCAGAAGTTAAAAATATTAAGAGATTAATAAATTAAATTTATCTGTATCGCATTTTTTAATGATTACTTCGATATTAAGAATTTTGAAATACTCACTTTTTCAATTCCGGACATGATTTCTTTTGGTTAAGTTTTTATGGCATGTCCAAATTGTGAATAAAAAGATAATTTTAAGTGTTGTTTGATTATATATTGATATTTTCAGTAAGAATTGGATAAATAAAACATAGAATTTGTATTAAATGCTGTATGAATTAGATTTTTTTATTGAATTTATGCAAAATTTAAAGGGTTGAAAAAAGAATTTATTTGTTTTAATGCAATCGTCGCAAGTGGATTTTAGTTTGGAAATTGAGTTGATTCTGGAAGGATTAATAGACTTAATTTTTTAATAGAAAATATAAAATTTATTCACTTGAAGGTGAAAAGGTAAAAAATATTTTTATGATTGTAAATATTCATATTTTTAGTTATGCTAATGCTGTTATAGGAAAATAATTATTGATTTTAAAATTGTGATTGCATTATATCACAAAATGCTAAAGTGAATATTACTATTTAGTCAAACATCTTTTATCATAAACCCTTCATAAAATTCAACCCATCCCTTAACAAATATTTTCCTATTTCACATCAAAATTACAAATCCCATCTCTAAATAAATCCTCCACATTTCAAAAAACATTCTTATAAGATCTAAAATGGAAATACTCTTATCCGACAATTCTCCAGTTATGGACGCCATAGCCCAATCTATTAAATATTTTCTCAAAGGTGAATCCGAAGAAGCTTTTAAACTCCTCATAGAACTAGAGGATAACATAAATGAATTAAAAGCATCTGAAGATAGTATCCCAGAACTACCTGAATGGTTCTACCCTTGGAAAAAAGCAATCCTCAGAAAAGAAACCAAAAAAGCTAAATCGCTTCCAACTCCTCCACAAGATTTTTTACAAGAATATCATATAAAAATCCATCATTTACTAAAACGAAACCCCGACACTTCTCTTGAAAAAATCCTTGACTTATACAATGACGCAAAACTTGATGAAGCTATGATTTTATTACAAAAACTTAGAAACCGTCATCCAAATATCTATTCTGACAACCCTATAATAAATGAACTTGAAAGCGACCATGGGGAAATCACAAAAGTTATGGAAATGATTACAGAAAAAGAAGGTTGGCATACAGAATGTTCAGGGAATATTACTGTAAGATATAAAAGTGTTGAAGGAACAAGAACATATTCTTTATTAACTGAAGCTGAATTAGATGTCCCTTTGAATAATTATTTGACTTTGATTTATGAGTCTGATTTATATCATAATTGGGTACCTTTTTGTAAGAAAAGTTATACAGTAGCGAATTTAAGTAAGTCAAAAAAAATTGTCACTCAAGAATATCATGTAAAATTGATTGCTAAAAGACATACTTGTCTTTATGGATTTGGGGTTAATATGTTATCGACAAAAGGATGTGTTGTTATATATTCAAGATCTTGTGACCAGGAACAATATTTTAAAGGAGTAAAACTACCTGAATTTACATCGACAAGAGCACAAGTTAATGTTATAACATGTATTATTAGACCTATAACTTTGAATAAAATTCATATAACACTTCTTTCAAATTATGATCCTAATGTCAATTATGTTCCGTATAGGTTTTTGAATTTTTTTTCAAGAAAATTAGCTAAAGGGATGTTTAAGAGAATAGCAAAACTTGCTGTTAATTTTGCTGGAAGCGAATATGAGAAAAGAATTAAAGCTGAAGAAAGTAGAGAGTTTTATGATTATTTAGAAGTATCGCAAGCTGAATATCTTAAGCAATTAGCTGGTAATTAGATAATAATAGGAATTGAAATTTAGTTTTATTTATAGGTTTTATTTAATATGTGAGATAGTATAAGAATGAGGTTTTTTTAATATAATGATTAATTATGTTGTGATAAATGATAAAATTTGTCATAAAAAATTAATATTTGTTTTAGAAGATGTTAGATTTATATGTATTTCGGTAATTGTAATCTTCAGCATTAAATAGAAATCTGAAAATTAATCATACCGATCTAAAACTGTTATTTAATATACTAATTTTATGATAATGTATATATGTATTAGTAAATATAAATTTCTTGATTATAAATGTGTTAAGTATAGTATTGATATTATATTAATAAAAAGTAATCTGAGTTGAAAATAATAACATAGTAGTCATAATTATTAATTTTTCCTTATCAAAATGAATTATGTTCAAACAGAATTTATCTATTAATAAATCAGGAAACTCTAGTAATCTTTTGGGTATAAAGGTCACATCTATAAGTCTTTTCTTCTATTTATCTTCAATATGTAATCTATTAAAAGCCTAAATACAAAAAATATCTTAAAAATCTACCTAAAACTATTAAAAACAGAATCTCAAAAATATGCACTTTTATCAAAAGCAAGATATCAAAATATTTTTTTGGTATTTATCCTATCACACCTTCCACTCTTTAATCAATATTTCTTAATACTATCCTTTCGAAAATATCCCTCTAAATCTATTCTCATCATTAATTTTTCAACTCCCATCTCTTATACTAATCTTAAAAAAAATTCTAAACATAATCTTACATCATAATTCAAATATATAATTCTAATAATCACTTTATTATTAATAAAATCATACATACTTGAAACTTTTTTTCAGTCAAATTTCCCATATTAAATACAAAGAAATTATATACAATCCATGAAAGCTAAAAACCATAAAGAAAGAGTTGGGAAAAATACAGGTCCCTGGACCCCTTCTGAGCATTCGCGTTTTGAAGCAGCTCGTAAAACATGCAAAAGGTGGAAAGATGTGGCAAAATATATCGGGACCCGAAGTTCATCTCAATGTCGATCCCACCACCAAAAGATGGAATTACAGAAAAAACGGGGGAAGAAATTCAGAGTAACATGCTTTGAAATGCTTGAAAAGGCCTCTCAAGCGAATGATTTCGATATAATTGCCGAAACAGGATTTAATCCACTGCAATACGTAGCTTTCTTTAGTATGTTTTAAACAATTAGCTAAGTTGATTTAGTGAATTAGTTTCAGAGTTATTTATAGATGAAAAAGCTTTAAGATTTTAAAGGGATAATCTCATATTTTGTCCATACAATGAACCTTCAGGCATCCTTCCTAAAAACTGGGTCAATAGGATACATTTTATATGATACAATTTGAAAGAAGATTTTTGGAGGATTTGAAGGGTTTTTAGTATTTTAAAGACTGTTTTGTTGTGGAATAAAACTTTTTAGGGCTTTTTGACGGAAGAGATATGGGTTTTTTTAAATTCTCTTGTTTTAAGTTTTTATGATAAGGAAAATATAAGAAAGTGACTGTAAGGGTTTGTGGAAGGTGAAAAGTTGGTTAAAGTGGTTGTAGGGAGGGTGTTGAGGATATTTTGATAGTTTTGAATGATGGTAGTTAGGATATGAATTTTGTATCTTTTTGAAGCTTAATGCTTATTTTGGATGAAAGGTTTGGATATTTAGGATTTTTGATTAGGTTTTAGAGTTCTGATTTGGTGAAGAAGAAAAGGTTTTGTATAAGTATGGGTGAAATTTAATAGCTGGTAAATTAGACATAACATAAAAAGTTTTTTTTTGTATTTTATTTGTATATAATTTGGATGCTTTAATTGTTGTTTGATAAAGAATTTTTAACTCTAGTTATAATGTGGAAACTTTAATGTGGTTATTTAAGAAACTAAGCTTCAAATTGGTAATGGAATCAACAAAGTGAAGACTTTTAATCTGGGTTTTCGAGAGAAATTTAAGACATTTTGAAAACTATATTTATTATTATCAACAGTTTTGCTTATTTTTATATAAGAACACAGGAAATTATATTTTAACTGTTTTCAAATCAAACAACTGCTAATTAATAAAAATTCCAATACGATTTTCAAAAGAATTAAAGTAAAGGTAAAATATTTAGTTTGAAAAATCTAATCTTTAAAAATTTTTTAAGCAACATAAATATTTAGTATAATAAATTCAATTAACCTTAACATAGTCAATATTTAAATAGTCATCTTTTGATGTTTTTCATATAAATATTTTTCTTCATATAATATTTGTGTATATAAGATTTCAAATAAAATTTTATCATATTTTGCTTCTGGTTTTGATTTTGGATTATGTAATTTATATTATAGATTATATTCTATTTAGTAATTTAGTAAGGATAATTTTAAAAAATTCAATAATGGTAGTACTGTTATAAATTATTTTAATAAGAAAAAGTGTAATGTTTTATGCTTTAAGAGATTAATAATATAGTAATTTGACATTGTAAATATTTGATTTTTTATAGTTTTTAGATTATTAATTTTATTTCTAGTAGAAATATTTTATTGTAATTATGAGTTTTTAAATCATAATACATGTGCTTTGTAATGCTAAGTAGGGTTGCTGTTAATAGTTTATATATTTTTATAAAATAATTATTATGCTATTATTTGATACTATGATATTATTGGTTTTAGTATTGTGATAATACTTGATTTTATTAGATACACTTAAATTTATAAAACTTTTAATCTATTTTACTTAGAAATATCATAATCTTGTTAATAAACTCATAGTTTTATATGATTCAAACTATAAACTGAAAATATACACATATTTAATTCCCTTTATGTCTTTTAAAAATATACATATAAAAGTTTTATATCAAATATTCTAACTACTAATAGTATTTATTCAATAAAATATAAGAGAATTAATCTTTTATAAAACATTGATAATTTATTTTCTTCATCAAAAAACAACTCTAATAAAAAATGATTAGCATATTGATATTATTTTTTCAATAAGTTAATCTTATAAACCCATCTTCAATGCAAACCCTGAATCATAATAAAAATGCTGAGAGGGAAAAAAGTGTGAAATTTAGACTATGATAAAAATGACAAAGAAAGATTTCATAAAAATGTGAGGATAAAAAACTTAAAATACTGAAAAACCACAAGACGAAAAGTTTAAGCAAATGAAATCACAATTGATGAAATATTAGAATTTCTCAAAGCGGAACTTATATCCATAAAACTATTATTAAATATAAAATAACTTCTTCATAACTCTTAATCTCTAAAAGATCTTATTAAAAAGCAACAAGAGTATTATTAAACTCTTATATTCATAAAGCCATACATTATTTTCCAATACAATTTTATATTATGGCAAATCATGCATCGATATTTTCATAAAATTCTATGGAACCTAAAATTCAACTCTGTAATATATTTTCATTGTAAAAACTAAATTAGAGAAACAAACTTATAACGAAACTGAGAAAAATTCGATGGGACTGCTGAGAAATTCTTGATAGAGGAAAAGTTATAAAATAGCTGAAGGAATTTAGATAATTTTAATATTTCTATAAGATAAAAGTAATAAAGAAATTTTATATTATTGATGGGTGAGATATTAGAAACCTTAAGATAAATGATTATGCTATATACTTAATTTGATTATCACAAATATGCATTAAATTTGCTCCAGAGACTCAAATTTAGGTTAAACCCATAATATTAAGTTTTTAGTATCTTATAAATATTTCCGTAAATTTACTACATTATATTTTCCTTGTAATGCAAAATATTTTAAACCTTTTTTCCTTACTAAATCTTAATCTTATCATATTTTTCCTAAATTCACGACATATTACTCATAAAAAATATCAACAATCCAAATCTTATCCTATAAGCATAATATAAAAGCACAAAACTAGCAATAAACAAATATAATCCCATTCAAAACATCACAAAAAACAACCTAATTTTATATTCATTCAACCTCTCTATATGCCAACATCAAAACCAACCACAACACCTAAATTACAAAAGAAAACTCATTAAACTCCGCAAAAAATCCAAAAAGCATTACAATATTAAACCAAACATCCTCCTTACCATAATTCTTATTAAAAAATGTAAATGTTTATTATCAAAAACTCTAAAATCATAAACAGCAAAACACCTGAAAGCCCCAGCCCCAAAAAGCTAAAAATCACTTTTTCCGAAGAATCTTTAAACACCCAATCACATTTATTCAAAACAAGAAAAAGTCCTTTAGAATCCTCTTCATCATCAAAAAATATCCAAACCACGATAACGCAAAAAGAACGTAGAGCCCATCGAGCACTTAAAGCAAAAATTCACAACATATTATCTAGTTTACCTGAAAACTGTCAAACCCTTGATAGAAAACATGTGAAATCTTTAGCAAATCTTAAAAAACAAAAACTAAAACAACTAAACGACATTAGAAAGAAAATGAAAAAACAACCTCTAAGCCCAAGGGATTTCTCTCTTGATTGTATATACGACAAATATGGGAATATATCAAAAAAGCCTAAAATCTTTGAATCCCCATTAACCCCAAGAACAGCCATAAAAGAAAAACTTGCAAAAATCGAGTTTGACATGTTTAAAGAAGACCCAGTTTTTTTCATCAAGAAAAAAGAATATAAATATAAAATCAAAATAAATGATGAAAGTTGGGAAGATTTATTAGATAATAATTCCAAGTCAAAACTATCAAATGCTTCTAATTCGAAATTACAGATTTCAGATGAACCTGTAAAAACTTTTCATAGTTCGCATTCTGTAGAAGATAATAAAAAAAATAAAAAGGCAGAAAGATTTTGTGGAAGATTGAAGATAACTGATAGAAATGAAAGGGAATATATGAAAGGAATTAAAGAAATTTTGAAAAATAAAAAAAATTTAAACGGTGAAGAAAAATTTCAAAGCTTTCCTGAGGAGATGATAAGGAAAAAACTTGAAAAGTTTTTTAGACTGAGAAAACTTAAGGAAAATAGTAAGTCGTTTATGAGTGATTATAATAGAAAACTTGATAAAGTTCATGGGAATTTGAGAAAACAAAAGGAAATTGAGGACAAAATTATGAAGTTTGAAGAACGGACAAGAGCAGTTGAAGATTTTTACGTGCATAGAATGAAAAAAGCAGCTTTAGAAGAAAAAATTAAAAAAGCAAAGGATTGCTTGAATAGTGTTTCTCGTAAGTTGAATACTGATAGCAATGAAGATTCTTTTAAAAAATATGCTATTAAAGTATGTTGTAAAGATCTACTTTAATGTATATGTGTGTGTGCAGAATTTGTTTCTGACACAGTTAATTTTAGTAATGATAATAAAAGCATTAGTATTTTATTAGATAAGACAATCAAAAGAACCTATAATATATTTAAGATCTACTACTCATAAATATTGTCAATAATAAGCAATAATTCCTATATTATCTACTATAAAACTACCAAATATCTAATTTTTATTTAATCAACATATAATATCAGATATTAAGCATATTTATTCACCCTTTTTCTAATTTTTTTCTGATTTTTAATTCAATACTTAACAAGGCTATTCTAGCCATATTTCATATTTTATAATGTTTAATTAGTACTCTTAGCCAACAATAATTTTATAATATATTTTGATGATTTATAGAATTTATTAAGTTTTTCATGAATAAATTACTCACTATTAACCTTAGAAGCTAAATAAATTTGATATACCCAATTTCAAATGCAAAATTAACTTTAAGTGGAAGATTTTCTGATACATTGAAAGTTATCTCATCTAATAAACTGAAGTTTTGTTTAAAATGTTCAGATATCGCATTGGGTAGAGTTATATGCTATGATAAAATATAAAACATTTTTTACTATAATGATATATAAATCATCCTTCAAAAAATAATATTTTAAGCTTAATACTCTGAATAAAATCTTATTGAATTAGCAAAAAAAAGTACTTTTTGTATGAAAACTATAGAGTTAAATTAATAATTCTTATTAAAAAAATATTTCTAGCTTCAAAAAACTGGTTTTTATGCTATTATTTGACTTAGATTTTCCTTTTTATCTATGTTTATAAGTTATCTCTCCGTCTTCAAGGCACTTATAAATTATACATTTTCTTTTTTGTCATCAAATAATTCATTACAAAAACAATGATATTATTAGTATATCATAATAAAACGTAATATATTAAGAAATTATAATCAAATATAAAAATATCATGATTTTAAACGATTAGGATTATCTTTTTAAAAATTAAATCTATTAATAGATTGCAAAATAAAAGAGATGAAAAGAAAATGTTGGAAACAGAACATTATATATAACCTTTCAATAGAGACTACTAAGTTAAATATGTTTTAATTAATAAATAATGATATAATTAGAATATATATTGAGCTATATACTATAAAAATCTAAAAATAACTAAGATATAAGAATTTAGCAAACTGGAAAAAATATCAGAAACTTTTATACACTATTCATTTTCTAATTATATAAAATTAAGGATCATTTGACTTATAGTATTGATTTAGTTGTAAATTATCCTAAAATTATAATTACAAAATCAAAACAACAAAATCTTTATAGTATCAGAAATTCAGAGTTATTAATATACATGCAAATATCTGTTCTTTTTCACAATCTTACTCTTTGATTTAAACTACCACCAATATTCGCAAAGTTATTAATAAAACCAATACTTGAACTTTATTCAAAATCCCACAAAAGTTTAATAAATTTCTTTTTTTGTATACAATCTCATTTGAAAGTTGTATATTTTCACAATAATAACCTATAAAACATATAAATACTTTTAAAAATACTTTAATCCTATATATATCATCTTGCTTAAATATCAAAAATTCCAACAAATCCATGATCTGAAAAAACTCTTAAAACCTACCAAAAAATGTAATAAACACATCATGATAAATCAGATTTCACATTATATCACAACAAATACCTTATTAAACTCCTAAACTAGCATCATTTAAATACTTTATCCTAACAGTTTACTCAACATAAAAAAACTATCAAAAACTCACAACAAAATCTTAAGAATCACAATAACCTCTAATAACCAACATAAAAACTCATAATTTCTCTTAAACTATACATGAAAACATAAAAAGCCATATCTAAAATTTAATACCCCATTCCTGTTACATTTAAAAATATAAAATCCATATCATATAATTAAAACCGTGTGTGAAAATTTGTATCAAAACTTGAAATTATTATTTATATATTTAGAACTTTTACTATAAACCCTACAAAAATCATTCTCAAACATCAGCGATCTTCCAAGTTTAATTCATTTTAATGCTATAGTCATTTTCTAATAAACTCTTAGAAAAGTTCCCTTCAGCGATTTTCTTCAGAACCCCTTTCCTTGTATATTTTTCTCTCATCCCAGCCTTATTCAGCATATTCATGACCTTTTTATCTACTTCTTGGCATTTTTCTTGAGCTTTTTCTTTGTTTGTGGCACATTTCGAATCTAAAACATGTGCTTGTGTAGTATTACAAGTTAAAGGTGAGGAGCATATGTCGATTTTTGATGATGTACTCAAACAATTGACTAAAGTTTCGATTTTCGCTTTTTCTTGTGCTAGCCAAGGGTGATAAAGAGCCTCTTCAGCTGAAATTCTTTTTTCCGGGTCGATTTCAAGGAGTTTTTGTAAAAAGTCTCTTAATAAACCTGATTTTGTTGGAAGGGTTTGACTATCAACTTGAAATGGGTTTGTTAAAATTGCTTGTTTTATGGTCTTCGGATCACGAGCTAAATATGGCGCTTTCCCTGTAAGAAGGACATAGAGGGTTATTCCACAACTCCATATATCAACTTTTTCATTATAATCACCTTTGAGGATTTCTGGAGCTAAGTAATAAGGAGTCCCAAAAATACCAGTCAATTTACCGTTTGGCTGATAATGGCATGCGTTACCAAAATCCCCTATTTTTATTTTCATGCCCTCAGAATCCGTGATGAAAATATTCTCAGGTTTGATATCTCTGTGAATTATATGCTGCTTGTGGAAATTGTCCACAGCCAACATAATTTGAAACATTATCTCAGCAGCCTTTTCTTCGTCGATCGTTAATTTTTTCTTAATGTGATGAAAAAGGCTACCTGCTTCACAGAATTCTGTGGCTATGTATAGATTTAAATCATCTTCGAAATAGTCACATAGTTTTAGAACATTTTGGTTACTTATTTGTTCTAAGTATACAGCTTCTTTTAATATACCATCAGAGTAATACTGAGCATCAACTAAAGAACTTTTCTTAAGTATTTTGAGTGCTCTATATTCTTGTGAAGGTATATGTTTGCACATCATCACTTCTGAGAATGCTCCACGTCCAAGAAACTTGACTGAAATATAATCATTTGAAGTTGAAAATGATTTTATTTGTATACGGTTGTTAAGATTTTCTTGATTGTTATCTTCTTTTTGTACATTGCAAGCAGGATTTCGCTTGCTTTTTGGTAGCTTAATTGCTGCACAGCCCATAATGATTATAAATGGCTATATGCATCCCATTTAAATTAGTTTTTTGACTAAAATTATACTAATATGGCATGAACAAAAAAATATCAGAAATTGTATTAAAACAATAATTCTTAATAATAAACCCCAGCCTTATTATCTGTTAGTTAAAACAAGCAAAATAAAGGGGAAAAAAATCCAATCGTAAAACACATGAAATTTGAATTTTTCTATGTGATTCTTGATGGCAAATAGTCAAAAATAATACAATTGAGTTGTATTAGTCAATAAATCTGAGTAAAAATGTGTTCAGTAACTTCAGTACATATAAAATGTCATTTATTATTCGATACTATATAAAAAGAACTACATAGAATTTGTAATATGATGTAAATTATAATAAAGTTATTACATAAAATTTTCTAAGATTAAGTCTTGAGAGTAATATTTTGTTGTATTACATGGTAGTCTTGACGAAATCATGATAAAAAGTTATTTTATTTGACAGAAGTGGAAAATTTGCAAAAAAAACTAAATCTTCAAAATTATTGAAGACTGTTTGAAAAGACACTCTAGAATGCATTAATTTTGGTTTATTATTATAAAATACTCAAGTTTTTAGGCTAAATCTGTAATAAATTTTAGTTTATAAAATCTTATTTTCAAGACCGAAAAGTTAGAAATTGAAATAGTAAGGCTGAAGAGATGAATTTATTGGTATAATGTTGAAGAAAGGGTGGTAAGATTAGCGGAAAATTAAGAAAAGTTGGTTAATTCAAGATATATTTAGTAGATGGTTTGTTTATATAAAAAAAGATACTCATAAATCAATTAGAACTTAAACACAATATAAATTGTATTGATAAACAGTTTGATATAGTAATTATACTTTAGAAAGTAATATCTTGCATTTAGATGAAATCCACATTTATTAGATAAAACTCAAAAAGAATATTCGAGAAAGACTAAGTATCATTATTTGAAACTTTGTAAAGGTTAAATTCTATTCCAAGTACTTAAATGATTAAGATTATTATATATAATATACTATAGTATTTTTATGTTAATTACTGATTAGTAAAATTTTATATAATTTTCAAGGTTTCACTAATTTTTATTTTGCTTTTAGAAAACAACTATATCTTTGGATTAATGATAGGCTCTGTATAATTAGAGTTAATTTGATAGGTTCAACTTAATTTATAATTGTTTTATTGGCAAAATAGTGATATATAAATATTTTTGACAATTACATTGAAATTCAAATATTTTCTGACACTTTGAATTTTGCTTAGGCTTTATAGGTTTTATATTTTAAAGCATACATAAACTTAAACCTTTAATTTCTTTATAAAAAACATACAAAAAGTATAAAGAAGTTGTAAATTGTTCATAAGATACTTTACATTACAACTCTTTTATAATACAATTATATTCATGTAAAAAAAGTTAAAAAGGTAAACTAATATATAATCAAATATAATCTGTATACAAGTGTTTTAATGTTTTAATTCTAAAACCATTATAAAAATAATAAGAAACTATTTTATAAGCTTTGTAGACTAGTACAATGAAAATATACTTTTTATAAGTTAGAAACTATTAAACTATTTAAAGTAAAGCTATTTAAGTCTAAAATTTATCTTATTAACTAAACTTTATGATTCTAACAATTTTTAGAAGTTTATATCCGGCATTAATGATAAATAAAACAACTCCAGCAGCAACAGTTAAGCAGATCCCAAGAGATAAAAGTAATACTAATACACACATAAATATAGCAGCCAAAAAAAAAAATTCCAAGAAGAAATAATTCAAATGAAATATTTCGACTACTTTTTAAAGGCAAAAGTGCAGCTGCTACAGCACATTTTTTGTTATTAAATAAAAAATCATTTAAAACTAAAAATTTACTACCTATAATTTGAATAAGTTAATTGAGTTTTATTATTCTAAAAATTTACTACCTATAATTTGAATAAGTTAATTGAGTTTTATTATTCTAATTAATCTCAAAAAAGTATACCCAATTTTAATGACAAGTAAAACAAATCCAGCAGTAATAAATATGCTTATCCCAAGAGCTATAATTGCAAATAATAAACACATAATCAAAGCAGCAAGAATTAGAAACAATAAAAAAAGTATAAATCCCCATATAATATTTGTTGTATTTTTAAAAGATACAAGTGCATCTGATGCAACAAGACTAGCTCCTATAATACCAAGTACAAATACCAAAGCCATTAAAGGTGGTGATAAAGGTAATAATACTAAAGCTATCAAATAAGGATGTCTAAATAAAATATTTTCTAGCCAATTTCTATTTTCTTCAGCATCATATTCATTGAAATTATGTAAAGCAATAACCATAATAGGAAGAGTAAAAAAAAATAATAAAGGGGAAAATATTATCACAGCAATAATCAATAAAGGAAAATTATACCAGTCATTAATTCCTAAGCATTTATAGTGACTATGCTGATGTAAAGATTTCTCACATCTCCAACAAAATTTATAAAAACATTTACTACAGCTCATATTAGGACATCCGCCGTTCTTTTGGATTTTCACTTTACAATTTGGACAAAGTTTTACTTGTTTAGCATTTTTCCATTTGAAAAAATCAGAAGATCCATTTCGGCATTTGTTTTTATGCCACTTTTCACTACATAAAAAGCAAAACTCATAACTACAAGTGTTACATATAAGTTTATTTGAATTTTTATAAACAGAATGCCCTTTACATGAGGGTTGAGGACACCATCTGAAGTAAATGCTTGCTTCTAAAGATTTTTTTTCATAAAACTCGTTGTATTTGGTAAAAACTTCAGAAGATACTAAGCTTTGAATTAATTCTTTAGATAAAATCCCACAGTTACCTATAGGACATGTTATTTGCAAGACTTCAGCTTCTTGGATTTTAGTATTAAGGTAAGATTTAAGGCAACTAGTACAAAAAGTATGCTCGCAATTTGGGATTGTATAATCAGCTTGGTTTACAAGACAAATAGGACAAGTTATTGAGGATATTAAAGGAGTCATAATATCAAAATAGTTCATATTGGGTGATATCAGTATATTATAAAAGATAATATGAAAAGTTATTACTTTTGATATAAAGTATTTGTATAATAAACTAATATGCAAATACAATTTTGAAGTTTTAGCAAATTATAACACTAATTATTATAGATTATTTACTTTATATAAAAATTTGGAAAATTAAGTTTTATTGATATGTAGATTTTGTTATATGATATACATTTATTGCAAATGATGATTAATTTATAAAGAACTAATCAAACTACTTTAACTTTAAATTCATTTTTTGTTATTAAATAAAAATCATTTAAAACTAGCAATTTATTACCTATAATTTGCATAACTTAATTGAGTTTTATTATTCTAACAATTTTTAGAAGATTATATCCGGCCTTAATGACAAATAAAACAACTCCAGTAACAACAATTAAGCTGGTCCCGAGAGCTAAAACTAAAACTAATACACACATAATTAAAGCAGCAAAAACAAAAAAAAGTACTAAAAGCACCAATCCCCATATAAGTTTTGATTATTTTTATAAGGTAAAAGTGTAGCTGCTCCAGCAAAACTAATTCCTATAATACTAAGCACAATTATCAAAGCAATTAAAGGTGGCGATAAAGGTAATAATATTAAAGCTATCAAATAAGGATGCCTGAATACAAAATTTTCTAACCAACTTCTTTCATCTTCAGCATTATATTCATTAAGCTGATGTAAAACAATAACCATAATAGAAAAGGTAAAAGGAAATAGTAGAGGGGAAAATATTATCATAGCAATAATCCATAAAGGTAAATCATACCAGTTATTAATTCCTAAGCACACATAATCATTATGGTCATCTAAAGATTTCTCGCATCTCCAACAAAATCTATAAGAACATTTACCACAGCTCATATGAGGACATCCACCATTCTTTTGGATTTTCACTTTACAGTTTGGACAAAGTTTTACTTGTTTAGCATTTTTCCATTTGAAAAAATCAGATTCATTTCGGCATTTGTTTTTATGCCACTTTTCACTACATAAAAAGCAAAATTCATAACTACAAGTGTTACATATAAGTTTATTTGAAGTTTCATAAACAGAATGCCCTTTACATGAGGGTTGAGGACACCATCTGAAATAAATACTGGCTTCTAAAGATTTTTTTTCATAAAACTCGTTGTATTTGGTAAAAACTTCAGAAGATACTAAGTTTTGAATTAATTCTTTAGATAAAATCCCACAGTTACCTATAGGACATGTTATTTGCAAGACTTCAGCTTCTTGGATTTTAGTATTAAGATAAGATATAAGGCAACTAGTACAAAAAATATGCTCACAATTTGGGATTGTATAATCAGCTTGGTTTACAAGACAAATAGGACAAGTTATTGAGGATATTAAAGGAGTTGTAAGTTCAGAATAGTCCATATTAGGTGATATCAGTATATTGATAAAAGATAATATGGAAAGTTATTGCTTTTGATATAAAGTATTTGTATAAAAACTAATATGCAAATACAATTTTGAAGTTTTAGCAAATTGTAACACTAATTATCATAGATTATTTACTTTATATAAAAATTTGGAAAAATAAGTTTCATAGATATGCAGATTTGGTTATATGATATATATTTATTGAAATGATGTTTGATTTATGAAGAACTAATCAAACTATTTTAACTTTAAATTCACCTTTGATTATTAAATAAATAATAATTTAAAACTAGCAATTTACTACCTATAATTTGCATAACTTAATTAAGATTTATTATTCTAATTAACCTCAAAAAAGTATACCCAATTTTAATGACAAGTAAAATAACTCCAGCAGTAATAATTACGCTTATCCCAAGAGCTATAATTGTAAATAATAAGCACATAATCAAAGCAGCAAGAATTAGAAACAATAAAAAAAGTATAAATCCCCATATAACATTTGTTATATTTTTAAAAGATACAATTACAGCTGATGCAACAAGACTAATTCCTATAATACCAAGTACAAATGCCAAAGCCATTAAAGGTGGTGATAAAGGTAATAATATTAAAGCTATCAAATAAGGATGTCTAAATAAAACATATTCTAACAAGTTTCTATTTTCTTCAGCATTATATTCATTCAAATGATATAAAACAATAACCATAATAGGAAGAGTAAAAGGAAATAATATAGGGGAAAATATCATCACAACAATAATCCATAAAGGAAAATCATACCAGTTATTAATTCCTAAGCACACATACTCATTATGATAATCTAAAGATTTCTCACATCTCCAACAAAATCTATAAGAACATTTACCACAGTTCATATTAGGACATCCGCCGTTCTTTTGGATTTTCACTTTACAATTTGGGCAAAGTTTTACTTGCTTAGCATTTTCNATTTGGGCAAAGTTTTACTTGCTTAGCATTTTCCCATTTGAAAAAATCAGATTCATTTCGGCATTTGTTTTTATGCCACTTTTCACTACATAAAAAGCAAAACTCATAACTACAAGTGTTACATATAAGTTTATTTGAAGTTTCATAAACAGAATGTCCTTTACATGAGGGTTGAGGACACCATCTGAAATAAATGCTTGCTTCTAAAGATTTTTTTTCATAAAACTCGTTGTATTTGGTAAAAACTTCAGAA
>MPUH01001098.1:0-24236 GCA_001970955.1 Stentor coeruleus
ATTCTATATATTTTATGATAAAGGGAATTTTATGTTCTTGAAAATTATATTAAAATCTAAGTTCATGCTGAGAATTTCTCTGAGCAAATGATTTATTAAGATACTTATTCATTTGATATAATAACTAAATTAACTGCGCATTTTGATTCTAGTTGATATCTTTATCCTATACTTATTCTTTTATATTTACTATTTAAAACTTCTATAGAAAGCATAGATTATTTAAATTCAGTGATTAGCTAATTTTTTAAGAGAAAAAAATATTTCAAGTAAAATGCCTAAATATTTTTTTATATTTAATTGGTATAAATGGTCCACTAACTATTCAGTTAGCATTGAATATACTCTTGCTTACGAAATTGCCTTTAAAATTTTAAGTTAGTTACAGACAATCATAATTGTGATTTTTAATACAATAATACAACTTTTTTACGATTTAAATTTATTCAAGTATTTCATTATATTTGCAAAGAATTAATGGATTATCAGTTCCTGATTAAAAAAAATATTTTTGAACGATTATTCCCAAAAATAAAAAATTACTAGACCACTTCAAAACTTAATAAATTAAAAATATTCTTTTATATTGGCTGACAACCTTATAATTCCCACAATTTTAGACTCGTTCCAATTCCAACCTTATGCACAGCATACAATTTTATATAAAAATAGATTAAAGATAAAATATGTATATAAACAATTTTATAAAAATGATTTTCTAAATAAGAGCTAAACTAATTAAGATTTTCTTGAGAATTTATTAAACTCAGATGCCTTTTCAATTCTTGATCCATCTTAGTATTTAGTTCATTGAAATTCATATCATAGCAATGATAAAATTTGTCAATTTCATTTAGCACATTTTTTTTTGAGTCTACTCCAAAATCAACTAAATTTTGGCACAATTCACGAAGTTTACTCAAATTATGTATTTTATCCTTAATAACAAGGGCAAAATGAGCGCTTTTATTCATGATTTTATTTTTATTTTCCATGATTTTTTTTATTTCTTCATTGCATTTTGATATACAATCTTCACAATCTTTAATGTATTTAGTTAAATCTTTTTCTCTTTGTTTTTCAGCTTCAATTAAACATTCATATCTTCCAATTTCCATTTCTAAGGTTGAGCTAGAGTCTTTGAATACCAACTTTTCTTGCTCCTCAAGTTTAATAGTCAAATCTTCTAAATTTGTTTCATTTTTTTCTAAATTTGAATTAAGATTCTCAATTTCAGTTTCTAGTCTATCTATTTCTTTTTCATTAAAATTAATTTCATTTTCTAAATTAATGATTTCTGACTTGTGCATATCAGAGTTTTTCTTTATCTCATTTATTTCAAACCAAGGAATATCCCTGTTTGATTTCCATGTTGTAGAAATAGTCCAAACTTCTTTTTGAAGAATGTGAGGATCAAATTCTATATGATAATTGACTCCTATGATAGCAGCAGTTTTTGAGAAATTATTTTTATTATTTGAATATTTGAAATCTCCTTCTAATTCATTTGAATTACAATAATCTTTGTTTTGCGTAATAAATATCCGATAATTTTTATCAAATGTAGTATAGTGGTGCATTTTTCCTGTAAAGTCTCCTGCAAACCCTTTATAATAATCAGACGAACACATCATTTTTACAATCCCTAATCTTTCACTACTTTTATTATCAATCACTAATTCTTCTTTTGGTTTTTTTTTTAAAAATTTTAATTTTTTTATTTCAGACCATCCACTACTAAGCATTTCCTTATGATCATGTTTTTTTTTCAGTTTTGTTTTACTTTGATTCTTTTTTTCTTTTTTTCTTTGTTTTTCATTTTTGATCTCACTAATTTTATTTTTTTTACTTTCTATTTTATTTTTTAAGGACTCTATTTCTTCACGAGATTTTTCTTTCATTTGAAAATCTTTTTCATCTAAAAGTTTTACCAAATCTTCATAAATCATTTCTTTGTTATCAACCATTTCTTTGTATTTCTTTAAATCATCAATTTCTTTTAGATATTCATCTCTATTCATTATTGATTTTTTTATACTATCCTCAGTTTCTTTTATTTCGTTTTCTTTTTCATTTATCTCTTTTTTTACTTTTTTATCTTGGTTTTCACATTCACTAATTTGATTAGGCAATGCTATTAAAAATTGAGGGATTATAACTTCAGTCCAAGTGTGAGTTGAAATCTCGAGATTATCACTAAAATCATTTATCATGTCGCCTGTAAATAAATTGTTATTGAACATTCTTTTTTCAATAGGAGAACTATTTTCTAGTAGTTTCAAAATTTGATTTCGTTCCCTTACATCCATTATATTCACAAAAATGATGTGATCAATTTCGTAGAGATAAGCAATTTTCTTCCATTTCGTTATTTTATTTTCAATTTCGGTTTGAGTTTGAGTTTTAATATCAATCTCATCTTGATTTTTTCCAAAATTTTTTTCAAAAGTTTCATTCGCTTCTTTTATATGCTGGTTTATGCGTTCTTTAAAATATTTCTTAGCATTTGGGATATTATCTACTTTAGTTATGATTATAAAGATTGATTCAAGAATATTTGGATTATCCATAAATGCTGGAATAAGATCTGATAAATCTTCAAATGCTAATAAAGCAGAATTTCCTCTTTCTATTAAAAATGTGTTATATTGGATTGTTAGTATAATAGCTTTAATTGAATCTGCTTGTTTTATTGCTTTATCAATACTAAAATTTGTGCATAACCTATATTCTGATCCTCTTGTATCACGAAATCCAGGACAATCACAAAGCATGATTCCTTTTTTTCCACTTTGAAAAATCATATCATATCCTTGAGCATATAGAGTTTCAGAAGTCCCTATTGATTGTCCTATCTTTGGATATTGCAAAAGAGGATCTTTAATTTTTTTCATATTTAATTCAACTATTTTTTCACCCAAATGTGAATCACATCTATTAAGTGGAGCTTTAAGTAAATAACAAGAAGTGGTGCTTTTACCTGATCCTGTTGAACCTATAATAATAATCAATTCTTTATCTTTCATTTTGTCAAGGTAACTTTTAGAGTCTATTAATAGATCAATAGTTTTTTGGACCATGATGCTTTCTCGTTTATCTATTAACTCTTCGTAATTTGCATCTTTTACTGCCTTTAAAAGAATTGATTTAGGATCTTGAAAAATATTAAGTTCATTTGAATATAATGATCCTATTTCTTTAGAATCATTTTCTATATTTAATGATGGATATAATTCATTAACTTTTTCGAAAACATCATCTGGAAGAGATTCTAAGTTGTTTTTAAATAGCAAAGAAATTAAATAATTTTTAATTTTTTCTTCCCTTTTCAACAAAGTTCTAAGTTTTAAAAATTTTTCTTGAATTATTTTCAATTGCTCAAATTTTCTTAGATTAGGATCCTCTAATTTCTCTATCTTTAAATATTCATCAATTTTTTTAGCTGAAATTACTTTTTCTAATATTTTAGTGAATACAACCTTATTTTCATTGTCAAATACTTCAACATTTTGATATTTTTTAATTTCTTCGTTTCTTCCATTTATTGAAAATTTAAGACTAATACTCTGCACTGATTTTTTATTTTCAGGTTTAGAGATTTCTATTAAATAAGTGCGATTTTGATTCTCAAGGATGTAAGTGTATGAATCATATAAACCAAGCATTGACAATAATTTATTGTAATTAAGTTTTACTTGGTATTCTCCTTCACAAATGCGTGAGCCTTTAGATATAGATATTAAACCTATTGAAGGCAATTCATTAGTTTTTTTAATCAAATACTTTGCTAGTCCTGTCTCTTGTAAATGTTGTAGTTTGACATTATAATTAGTTTGAACTTTAGAGATAATTATTTTTGTATTTTTTGAAAAATTAACTTCAATAAATTTAGTTTTTGTGAATGTTTCAATATAACTTTGAAGGACTATTTTATAAGTGTCCATATCTTGATATATTAGTAACTTGCCTTTGAAATAATTTTCATCTTTGCCTTCTTCAACTAAAGACATAAATCCTTCATTTTCTTTTGGCTTACTATCATTAATTTGTGATATAATTGTTTCAATATTCCATTCTTCTAAATTTTCATCATTAAGTTCAGGACATTTCAATTTAATTTTATCTTCATTTTGAATAAATTCTTCTAATATGGTGTCTTCTCCAATATATTCTCTTAAAAGTTCTTCTATATAATCACTTTTAGTTTCTTTTATAAAATAGTCTATGATTTTTTTTGACTTATCAATTGCAAGTCTTTTAAAGCAGTTCAGCTCTAAAATAAGATCTAATGAATTCCAAGTTTTAAAAATTGGTGCTGAATTCAATAATTCATTTTTTATTTCTTTTTTGATAGCTAATATTCTATCATCAGGGAATTTTTGTAATGAAGGAATTAGCTTTTTAATGCATTCTATAAAATCTTCTGGCAAATTTATAAATTCCTCAAGATTAATTTCATCACAATTAGCAAAAGTCTCTAGAAAATGTATTATATCTGCATGAACAAAAGGATTTTTGTTTTCAGAGACTTTTGATAAAACTTCTATAAAGCTTTCGATTTCATTAATTTCATCTGACCCTCCATTTAGTCCTTTTATTTTTCCGATATAAAGAACTTTATTGACTTTATCAAATTCGACTCCTAAATTTTTTCCAATGATGCTTCCTGATTTACTAACTTTGGGGTCACCAACAAGAATTACTTTAATTTCTGATGCTTGAACTTGGTTTTCAATTAGTAATTCAGCCTTTAAACTATTCTCAATAATATGCAAATTGATTGTCTGTCCTGATGATGTTTTAGCAATCTTATCATTGAATGACAATGCAAGTATTGCATTCTTAGATAAAATATGGCTTTTAAGAGCTTCTTCTACGCTTTTTAAGGCTTCAACACTTCGATTGATTTTGCTTTCAATTTGCAAAGCACTCATTTTTTTATTATAATGAATATAGACATTTTTCTATTATAGTTATACATCAACATTTTTTTTCTTCAATAAAATGTAGACACACTGTTAACGTCTATTTTTTTTGTTTAAATGATCTCAAAGTATATTTCACAAAATATAAAGCGAAAAGAACATAATTGATCATATTTTGAGTTATCTATAGAGTGTTTAACTTTTCATAAATATTTGATTAAATTTAGATTTTATTACTACAAAAGATTAATATAAGAACTTAAGATATTTAAAATTAGCTAAATTAGAAGGGAAAGCTCGAATGCACTTCAGTTCTAAAGAAAGTAGCTATAAATTTCAAGGTGTAAATGTGTTTAAACTAGCAGAGACTTTTTTTTTCATTGTAAACTTATGATTAAAATATTTTTCTTCAAATATAATTTTTTATTTCTTTTGCTATCTTGCAGCTTCTAGAATCGCAAGCTCAAGTCTTTTGATATTTAATTTGGTAAATAATCACGAATTAAGTGCTATGCCAATTTAACGAGAATTAAGAGTATATGGCAAATCCTTTTATCAAATAGATATTGAAATCTATAAGAAAATTCATGAACAGCCCAGTATTCATCCATGATTAGGCTATTAGTGTATTTAAAGAAAGATTTTATAGATTAAGCCTTTTTAAGCATCGAAAATTTTTGATTTCCCAATAGGTAACAACAATTTTGTATTATCTATTTCAATTAGTTAGCATGAAAAAGGCTTACATCCATAATAGGTGTCTGAGGTAAGGAATTTTATAGTTCCTGATCTATCACTGTTTTCTTAAACAATAATAAATTAATTATTGGATTAGCATTTGAAATCTTGAATGAATTTTCCAATCTATTTATGATTAATTACTAAGAAAAATGCTAAAAATTTTTTGAAAGAAGCTTATCAGTTGATATAAAGAAAAGAATTATCTGAAGAAAAACTTTATTTATTAGAAAGGTATTGAGTTCACTTTTTANTTATCTGAAGAAAAACTTTATTTATTAGAAAGGTATTGAGTTCACTTTTTACTTTAAATTTATTACTATTGTTTAATTTTTGTCCCCAATCAGCTGAGTTTTCGTCAATTTTTAATGCCGCTATTAGTTTTATTTTATTATAGGAGTCCTCAATGCCAATTTGCCATCCTATTATAAAATTAACTGAGCGAAATAATAAGAGCCGATTTTCTGGTATCCTGAGAAAGAATGCCAAAAGCTTATGATGCTTTTAATTAGATATTTTTAGAAAATTGCAGAGTTGAAAGCAGGACATGGATAATAATTGCATATCTTTGGGTGGTAAAATCCCAATTTTTATGTGTGATAAATTCATTTATCCAATATGTATTTTATTTAAACATCAAAAATATAGTAAAATTGCAATTGATACTTCTATAAAAAGATCATTCTATATCTGAAATGCCTTTATTACCTTTGAAGCATATGTAAGAAAATCCTTAGAAATTAAAGATAAGTTCAAATATAATCAAAACAACAAAACAAAAACGCAAAAATAATATTTCGAAACTGAAAAATTATAAAATACCATCATAATAAAGCCTAGACAACAACAAAAATTGTTTATTTTAGATAAAAAATTGTAAATTATCCCTATATAATATATAAATAATATTTAAAGTAAAACTAATTAAGTGCAGGAAGGATTATTATGGGTTATAAAAAACTTTTAAATGGGGTGCTGCAGTAATAAACAAGAAATAATCTCACCTATGAATAAAACCAAAGACCCTAGTCAAGAGGAGCTTAAGGAAACACTTTTAAGCTACGTCAACATTTTTCTGGAAGACTATGAAAAGCTTATAAAGAAAAAAATTATCCCAAACAGACCAAGGGCAATGCATGAGTTCGACAAAATAGTAAAGCATTCGATTAACACAATTTTTCAAAAATATAAAGAAATAACTGCCACTTATTCAAAGAAAGAATATATACAAAGTGAAATAAAAAAGTATAGCTTGTATTTGATCAGCAAATGCAAGTCTAGAGAAGGATATTATAGATTTATAAACAATCTCTATTCATTTGAGTATGCTAATCATTTAAAAAAGCATTTAATTCAGGAATTAAACAATAGCAATATTACTAGTGAAGCATGCATAAATCAATATAATAAATTGGCTAAAGGAAGCTATGTTATTGAAGGTTTACAAGACTTATACGATGTATTAGAGCTCCCAGCAGAAAAACGCTTGAATTTTCTTAATGATAAAGCGAGTAAAATTAAGCAAGAACTTGAAGATGATCGGAAACAGCTTATTCGTATTTTTGATAATATTGACCTTCCTCTTGTTAGTGAAGAAATTACTTCAACAAATATTTCATATTTCAATGCTTTAGAATCATCTTCTGGAGAATATATTGAGTCACAAAATTATGAAATTGACTTCGAAGTACTAGAAAATGCAGAAGAGCCACAAAGTAAACGATCCTCTACTTACTTAGATCCAAATTACCATAGAGTTAATAATAACTATATTTACAAATAATTTTATTCTTGGAAAACTATCATATTCCCAAACATGAAAACACAAATTCATAAATTTATCCAACTCATTATTAATAATTTGGAGTTATCACTTGAAAAAGAAACAGTAAAGACCTCCTGAACCAAATAAAGAGTCACATAACCAGCGACAACGAGTGGTTTAATATACCGAATCTGCCTAAAGAAAAAGATCGTAGGACAAACAAATCTCGATCGGACAAGGTTTAAACCATGCCACCTTAACTATCACCCACTTTAAACTTTATCACTTGACTCTTCTCCAGCCCTTGCTAATTTTCTTCTTTTATAGTATATTTTCGTAATGAAGTTTTTTATTTTTCTGCCGATATTATAATTTTTTTTTCTCTAAGTGTTTTTTTCAAATTCTTCATCTCATAAACAATTTGCACTAATGAAAAAGTTTTGATTATTTCATTCGCATATTTTTTGAGTTTTCTTATCCAATTCATAATCTATAAATCTAATTATATTCTGCAAAATAACTTATGTATAAACAAAAATACATTTCAAATGATATTTGCAGCAGATAATTTAAAACAACCTTATTATTTTCATGTAGAATTAATGCATAAACAAATAATTTCTTCTGAAAACAAATGCCAACAGAGATGTTTGGTTTTGCATAAAGAAATTAAAGATGTGTTTTCTGGATAGCATTTCTTTACAACTTCTTTCATTGATGCAAGTACAGCTGAAGTGATATCTGATGTTTTGCTTGCTGAGTGATTATTTGTTATTGCCATTGGGTATTTGCAGTGCTGACAAGAGACTATGAAGAAATCTTCTTCTTGATGAATTTTGTGTGATTCTGATAAAACTCTACAGACTTTACAACCTGAAGCCACTTCCCAATCATGAAGTTGCTTTAGGAAACCTTCATTTGGTTTGACTGCTCGAACGCGGTTTATTGTAATAAGTGCTTCAGAGAGACTCATTTGTTGTTCTTTTATGAGAAAAGCTGCAACTACTGCAGCACTTCTAGAACGACCTGCAGTGCAATAAACTAAGCACTTTTTGGCTGACTTGATAAAATTTATGCACTCTTCAAAATAAGATATAATATCCGTATCTTCATGATCTTTAAAGTTCATAATTTTGATAGTAAAACCAATAGCTTTTCTTTGCTGTTGTTTACAGCTAGCAAATGAGTAATTTTTTTAGCTATAAGCAAATAAGGATTTGCTAAGGCTATTCGCGATCCTATAAAAAGCCCTGGAATGACTTCTTGGAAAGAATCGTACATGCTTAAAAGCATTTATAAATAATGAATTTGATATTTAAATTTGAGGAAAAAGATGATAGTCAAAAGAATTTACTTTTTAATGACTGAAATATTTAAATGATATATTAATATATTTATATTTATGATAAAAAACTTAGTAAGTGCTAGAAATTTCATATGAAATTAAGAAAATAAGGCATCCTTTAAAGATTATCTTTTTGATGTAAGTTTAAAAAAGTATAGCAAATACGAATTGAATATGGATAATGTGTATGATTTTGATAAGTTTCAATTTATAGTATTTTATGATTTATTATATATATTGAATAATCTATACTAGAATAACTTGTTTAATAATATAAGCAATGAATTAAGAGGCAATAAATTATATTTATATTAGATTTCTTGCACATTCTCGCAACCTGAAATGCAAATTCATATACTTTATTATACAATATTCTAATAAATCTGGAAAAAACTATTTAAATTTCTTTTGATAATAAGAACTTATATAATATAAGTGATACTATGTGCAATAGTCAGTGCTTATGGACTATGGTTAACAACACAATATGTGATTTGGAATGCTATACAAAAGAATGCAAATTTGATGGAGATGATTGCAAAGATTATTGTTATCCTGGATGCACCAATGAAATGAGATATAATCTCTTTTGTGATGATCAATGCAATAACGAGGCATGCAAATATGATAATTTTATGTGTAGCTGTGCTCCAGGGTGTTATAGTAGTTTCCTATATAATGATATGTGTGATGATGTATGTAATGTGAAATCATGCAATTATGACAATAATCAATGCAAAGAAGAAAGCTCTACATATATCAACATGCTTACAATAATCGGATTTGTTGTGATTGCAGTAAGCTTTTGTCTTATCTTTTTTGTAATGATCTGGTATTACAAGCGTCGACGTAATGAAAATTTTTATCGCATCGCAAGTGTAGAAGAAAGTGGAAGGTCAAATCTTATTGAAATTAACGAAAGGATTCCTGAGATTGTGTGCCCAATCAATCTCCTTAATGAAACTTGTGTAATATGCTTAGAAGAGTAATATAAAGATAGGTTTAAAGAGGACAGAAAGATAAGAAAACTTAAATGCGAACATTATTTTCACTCTGAATGTATTGTTCAATGGTTGCTTGATGGGCGTAGTTCTAATTGCCCTCTATGCAATACCTCACCTTTTAAATAACACTTTTATAGTAAAAAACAAAGTTAAATAAGAAAAAATATTTAATTAAAATTAGCAGGATGAAAGGAATTATATTACAATTTATATTGTTACTAGAGGAAATTGGAAATCACATATTTTAAATTATAATATAGTATGGTTATGTTTGATAATATTTTACATATAAGAATTCTGATTATATAAACTTTTTAAATTTTGGAAGGTTTTACTATAATGATAGCATGGTTTTTAAGTATGTTGGGATATGAAAAAACTAAAGAATGAATAAAACTTTTTTCGAAGTTTTAACTGATTTAGTTTTTATCTTATGAAANTCTAAATGCAAATAAAAATACGGATCTGGAATACCATATTTATAGTAACCCCTATACTTCTGAAAATCGAATCCTAAAGTATCCCCTGCGGCTATACATTATACGCTATTTGTCTTGAAAATCTACAAAACGTCAAATCTTATCTGTCCCCAGTGCCCAAAATCTTGAGATTCATCAAATCCTATCTCTAAAAACCATTCTCTAGTGAATTTGTAATCGAAATTAAGCTTTACTGCCAAAATCACGCCTAAAAAGAATTAGCAGTCTGCATAAAAAACTCTAAACTAGTCATAATATGTACCCTTTTGATCTTAAGGAGACCATATTGACTTGGATGGGACTATTTTTAAATTTGCTGAGCCTGAGAATATAGGTGAATTCATATCAATGGCTAGAATCATTTCAATGGACCAATAATCAAGTTTATCTACAAGGAATTTAGTTAGTAATTAAATATGTTAAATTCAAACATCATAAAAATCATGCCAAAATTTGCTTCCCATCATCACATATTTTCCATAAAAAACCAAACATTTTCTATTAAATTCACACAATTTTCGATAAAATATCCTCACATCGCATCACAAAATTTTCCATCAAAAACTCAAACTTCATATCAAAACATACAAAAATATTATTTTATCCCTATCCTACAATCTCTATCTCTGAAAAATATATTTACAAAGGTCTTAAAAAATTTCCACTAGGGTATCTTTTCTTATGTAACTGTTTTTGCAAACTGATTTTTTCTATCTGTATCAGCTGTAACAAGGACTCTTTCGACCCCAAAAGTTCTCCTCCACCAAGGTTCCCAATCATTTCTTCATAACTTTCCGACAAATTAGTTTCAGTGCTGCACTTGCTTGTATGATATCTATGAAAATTAGGAGTTTTACTCAAACCTCCAAAAATGCCTGCAAAAAACAAATCAGGTGAGCGGGGTTTTCTTATATGTCTAGTTTTACCATCATTCCCAGATATGTATTTTGAGATTTTCCTTTTGGGAGTTTCTTCTTCTTCTGGATATTCTTCTACAAAGCTTTTAAGGATTGAGAGTTCTTCATTTGAATTACTTTCTTGAATACTTGAAAGAGAAGTGTCGTTAAAAAGGTCTATGAGCTCGTGTAAGTCACCTTGACAAGGGATTAGTTTAACCATTTCTCCATAGGAACTAGATGAAAAACAACTACCTGGGCTGTGAATTAATAGGACTTCATTTTCACATGTGTCTGTGCATTCAGTCTGGATTGCGATGCTTTGAGTTTTGTTGGAAAAGTTTGGGCTAGACTTTTGACAGTGACTTAGAGGAGGAAGCCCAGATTGACTTTTTGATGAGAGAATAGGTGATAGAGTTCTTATAGAGATTAACTCTTTATCAAGTTTGAAGGATTTATGAGTGCTCATGAGAATAATTGACTTCATTTATGATTGCAATTATGATTACTGTATCATAAAGAAGATTAGTTGATTTTATTAAGACACAGTAGTTTGGTATTTGATGACTAATTTTGAATTAGTTTATAAGATTAGTTTGAAAGATTAGTAAAGAGGAGTTTTATTTACAGCATAAGAGTGATGTGGACAGTAAGTAGCCATTTAGGAATTTGCCTATCTTTAATTGGAAAATTGTCATGAAGAAAGATGAATAGAGATAGAATGTTAAGGTCATTTAAATTTGAAATAAGTTCCTGAGTAGAATTTTTTTTTTATGAGGTTAGAAAAAAAGTTTATATATAGAAATTAGGGATTGTAATAAAACGAAACTATAATTGAAAAAGTAATTTGTGTATGTTTTAGTAAAACATTGATATTTTTTACAATCATAAGAAAAGATATAAGGGACTTTAAAGTTGTTATTATTTTTTTTGAATATTACTACACACCAAATTATCCAAACCTAATATGCTAAAAAATTATGGAAAATCCTCATACAAATAAAACTTATCTCCTTTTAAAGGCTACTTTCCAATAACCTAAATAATAAAATCTTTATAATGGAAACGCTAGCAGTAATCAACCACAGCATGATGGTCAAACTACCTTTAGGAGTGCAAAGCATATTAAAATCCCTGCCTTTCTCAGACTTTTCTATAATTTTAATAATTGGCAGCACACTAATAATAGTCATATTACTTTTATTGAACTTAAGCATGCAAGACCTAACCTTATCTTCAACACCTGACCCAGAAACCAAAAACCCAAAAGAATCTAAAGAAAAAAGGACCCAACACACTAACAACCAGCACAAATTAAAGAAAAGAAACTCCAAGTCCCATTCAGACCATGAAATACATAGAGCTGGTAAAAAGAAAGGGCAAGGAAGTTTTAATAATCTTAGAAGGACTTCAGATAAGTTCGAGTAAAGTAAGTAAGTTAGGATTCTTATAATAATGGTAAAGAAGCAGGAACATAAACCTCCAGTGTATACTTTTACTATAAAGCCGGATTCTCGACCTGCTTATAGTCGTATTCTTGTTACAACTTCTCCAGTTTCATCGTGCTTTGGACTGAGTCTGTTCCTAGAAAACACGAAATTCGCTACAGTCTCTGTTACAATAGAGAATAAAGGGCCTAAAACAAGTCTTCAGATTGCTAATTTGTATGTGAACAATGGGGTTCTGTATATTAATGCTAGTGAAAAGCTCAGACCTGAGTTCGCTGTGAATTTTGTGGAGTTTTTGAATACTGCTGGCTGGCTTGGCTGTGAGGTTATCGGCTTGGACAGTACTAGCGAGTTTGACTATGTGGGTAATCCAGGAAGTAGATTGAAATGCTTGTGTTCGAGAACTTGGACTTGTTCTTGCGAAAACTCTCTTGATCCTGGAAATAGTTTCCAAGGACTTTGTGGGGCACTTCTTATGGCAGCTCAAGTTCATAATTACCCTGCAAAGTGCATTCTTGGAGTAACTTCTGGATACGAGCTTTCTAAAGAAAATGTGAGTATTTTCTCTTCCTTATCAAATGATTTCGGTCTTAGTTGCAATATAATTCAAGGCATAACACGTTTTGAACAAGAAAAATACAAGCACCAAATTTACTCATAAACACTTACTAAGATTAGTTTAGATTATTATAAGAGCATTCGTTTCGAGATAATGCCTAATACAAATACTCTGTTTATAATATATCTAACAAAAAATTTTTAAGTATTTTCTAATTATCCAATACTACACTAATAATATATTTCTTTATACCTTAACCGAATTTTATTCTATCATCTATAGCTTTCCAATTGCTTTCCTATATTTAGTAAAATCTCAAGTTAAACATCAGTATCATTATAAAATTATATGCAGCAAAACTTATAGAAACTAAAGACTAATTATTATGGCTGAATAGGACCTTTTGATAGTTTTTGAGGGAAATCATGATAAAGCGAATGCACTATTGTGACTAAAATGCAAATACTGAGTGTATAAGGAGCACAAGACCAAGAAATACCCAAACTAAGGAAAAGATAAGCTAATGTGAATGCTAGTTCAGTATAAAATCGTTCTTTAGTAATAACAAGCCTTTTGAAAAAATACATGCAAAAACAAGGTAGAGTCCATGAAAACACATCTTGAAAATTGAAGCTTGCAACACAAAGAGCAATTACGAAATCCATTAGTATATAAGCATACCAGAATTGAAGAAGGTTCTCATTTATCCTTTTACGTGCCTCACTCTTATATGGTTTTGAGAATCTACTACAGTTTATAAAGTCTTTAAGATTGTCTAAGCAGTCTTCTGTTGATATTGGCCAATTTTCGAATATTGGCATTTTACTTTATAGATGATTTTTATTAGATTTTAAAAGATTCGGATTGTAAAAAGAGGATTTTTTGGATTGATTTAAAGTTTGGGTTTTTTTTGAAAAGGTTAATAGGATAGTTTATGATAATATAAGGATATAAATAAACTATGGAATGACAAATTTTTAGAAGTTATTAAATTGATTTCTGAATGATGTTGATGAATTAAAAATTGATTTTAAAGGTTTACAATGAAGATAATTAATTTGATAAGATGTTGATAAAATATGAGATTATTTAAGATGCTATAAGATGCTATAAGAAAAAAATTTATAGAAATATTATTTGAGTTGCTTATAAGGAGACTTTATGTTAAGAAAAGATGTCTATATAAAGAATAGTTCTTATAATTAAATTTTATGTGATTATAACTCTCATGAATTCACCTTAAATGAAAATATATAATTTAAAAATATTAATTGTTTGTGGTTTGATATAAGAACTATTGAATTTAAATCAATTGTGTGGGTTAATATATATTTATATCAATAGAAATTAACAAGTTATCATGTAATAAATTATTAATCAACTTCATTTTTAAAATCCCAATCATTTCACTAATATAACTATTATCATCGTTTAAAATTCAACAAATTATTTATCATTAATCTTCCTACAAAAGTTATAATCTTTCTAACTTATTTAATATTAATTTTTAGTCAATACTATTTTGAATAATTTCAATCGTAAATTTCCAAGAGTTACTATCTTTTCCTCTATTTTAACAAGTTCTAATTTATCAATGCATAGTCTGCAAGCAAAGCTTTACACACTAATTAAAAATTATTTATTAAATCATCTAAGAAACGCTACTCAAAAACAATCAACCAATAATATCAAAATAATAAAAATTCATAATTAATAATTTCCATATCCCAATTAAAAAATCCCATAATACTTTGAAATCCTCCTACCTAAATTCAATACTTGCATCACAAAATTTCAATACATTCTTTAATTAAAAAAAAATCTACTTACTAAATAATTCCTTATAATAATACAAATAAATATTAACATTAAACACTAAAATTCTATCAAAGATGATGTAGTCTAAAAAATCTCTAATAATATGAATGTTCTTTTATTACAAATTACTTACTAAATAATATTATAATAAATGAGCCAGAAATCTATATTGAAATCCCCTGACGCAAGTAAGAAAAACTTTCGAGTCCGGTTTTCAGATGAAGCCATCCGTGGGTTAACTTTATNTCATCAAGTTGAGACGCAAGTAAGAAAAACTTTCGAGTCCGGTTTTCAGATGAAGCCATCCGTGGGTTAACTTTATCCTCTCTGCCGTTTTTCCATTATTCTAAAGCTCAAGTTTCTGAAGTTCTCTCTGTGATCCAAGCAGCTAAAAGTCAGATTCTCCAGCACCTGCAAGAAAAAAAATCAAAGTCTCATCCAGTTCTAAGCCTTCGAGTAAAATCTTTAGAAATGGCTTCTCCAAAAGGAAAACGAGCATTAAGTTGCACTTATTCTTCAAGGTTTTCTGAGTATCTCAATGAGAAAAAAACCAAAAAAACTGCAAAAGAAGACCATCATCAGTATATAAAGCTCAAAGAAATCATGATTCTTAAAGAAAAAAAAGTCAACTCAATCACTCCTAAGCAAGTTTTATCGAATAATTTAATTCAGAAATTCAAAGAGCTAAAAAGTAATTAAATTGGATCTATAAATTATATGATTTCACATATTTTTGAGCACTCTTCAGTTTGGGTTCTCGATCTGAGATCGTCAATTTTATTACGAAATTCGATTATACTGTCACGTAATTCTTTACTTTCTTCGTATTTTTTGGTTACTTTTTTGTCAACGTTTTCTAATTTGTTATTAATGTTTTTCATTGTCTCATTTGTGCTTCTGATAAGAATGTTTATTTAGTCTAGGCTTGTGTGGAGCTGCAAGGAATTGCATCAGGCTGACTAATGAAGCTGTCTTGCATACATCGCGTTGTGGCTAAACGATGACTAGAATCTAGGCAGAGATTTGCTTCGGTTCTTATGTTGACTAAACTGCTACATACATTTTCTAAGACTGCTTCTGAATATAGAGGGCCAGGAATGAGAGTGATTAAAATATAATGAGATTAATAAAGTTTATTTTTTATTTTTTATCGATTTTGCAATAGCATATAATAATCATGCTTCTACAAATAGTATTGCAAACAAGAGTTGCTCTGAGAAACATTTTAATTAACCAGATATTAGCATTTAGTTTAGGCATCTATTTTTTATTTCTATAAACATAAGATTATAGCGATTAATACTATTTCAAAATCCCTTGTAAGCTAATTAATGCAAGTTGTAAAATTTATGAGACTCATTTTTATAATATACCCCTGCATCTCTTAGCTTCTACCTAAGGATTTGTGCCCAGGTCCTCTGATTTAAATAGCTAGTCATTCATCAATGTTTCCCTCCAATATTTGCATCTTATCAAGACTACTACGTTTTTGTCCTAAATTCTATAAGGTTGAAATACTATTTTAATATGCAACCTATCAATACTAAAATCAAAAATCCTGTCTATGATTCTAAATTCATATTTTATATATCTTTAAAAAGCTTATTACTAAATAATAATCTAAAATAAACTCTTAAAAACTATGGGAATTCATTATCTGATATATAAAAACTGCTGAAACTAAATCCCAATAACGGTCCTCCTCTTTCTAAATCTTTGCAATCATTATTACTTCTAACTGTTACAGGGATTCCTTTAAAGTTAAAATTATTGTCTAGACTTTTATAGCAACCATGAATATAACCACCAGCATTAAATTCAATTTGTAATACTACTCCAGTACTATTTATAGGTACAAGGCAATTAAAATTAACTGTTTCAAAAGATTCTTGACTATAAATCCTTGAAACACCAGCACTAACAATAACAAAACCAGCATTCTTAACAGTTACTGAAGCGTTTTCTGAAAATGATTTTCCTACAATAATCCCTGATAATTCTAAACTTCCTGAACAGCTAATAACAATTTCATACATTTTAGGTTTTCTTAAATACCATTTCATAAATGTATTCGACAATGTAGGTTGAATTTTTTTAAATCTTAATGATGTATTTTCTGTAATATATTTCAATTGACCATTTGACTCTTGTGATGATTTAACTAAGGCTTCATAAAATCTATTTGCCCTAAATTTAACTACCAATGGATAAATTTCAAATTTTTTTAAAAACTCAGTGAAAAGATTTGAATACGTTATAGTTATTTCTTTAAGTTTTTTATTTATCGCCTCATCAAATTTTTCTGGATTAATTTCGTTTCTGATCTTTGGGGGAATTGATTTACATTGAGAACAATAAGATTTTATATTAACAGAATCAAAGTATTTCGAGATCTGATCATGATGAGTTTCACAGAAAATCTCTAGAAATTTCAGTTGGTGAATAAAAGTGTCATCTTTACTTAAACTATAAATGCTTATTGATGATCCACATCCACTACACATAGCACTTCCACCTGCGGATTTACAAGATTCACATATATAATCACCACAACAAAAAAAATAAGGAGGTCTATGTGTATAATAAGAAAACTTTTCAGAGCCATCGGCTATGCCATGAATAGCACAAGCTCTAGATATTAATCTATATAAAATTGGATATTTTTCAATAGTTTGAATTTCAGAAATGCTCTTTGAATCAAGGTAGCATTGAGTTGGTTTATATAATTTGAAGCATGAATAACATATTTCATGTATAGGATTGTCATGAAGTTTCACTGGCTGTCTGTTTCCCAAACTGAATTCCACACCACAAACAAAGCAACATGATCCAATTATTATTTTTTGTGTTTTTTCAGAATTTAAGGCATTCATTGCATAGAAAAAATCTTTTTCAAAGATCCGGCTTCTTAAAACTTTGGAAATATGACTGTTAATCGATGCAGAGTTTGCAGAATTTATAGTATCCAAACAAAAATTTGCTAGTCAATCTTTGTATTGAGCATAGTTGATTTTTGTTTGATTTTGAGGGCATAACTCGCATTTAAACTTGAAATCTTGTATGTCGTAAAATTCACTAACTTTTAAATGTTCTAAGCATATTGGTTGAGGACTATCAAAAAAATACCCTTCTAAAAGGCATTTGTATATTTCTTGACCTGCACTATTTAATCTGTTTTTCCATTCTCTCTTTATATACTTTTCATACTTATCTGAAGATAATTTGTTTTCAAGTATTGCTTTAAGTTTAGACTTTGCTGAATCTCTTCCAAAAGCTAGTTTGCATAAATGATTATTAGGATTGCACTGTTTGCAGAAAAGTCTAAATGAAGTATCACAAAAATAATGAGCTTGTGAATTAGGATGAAGAGTACATTTGACTATTTCTTGATTCAGATTTACTCTTGTTATTTCATCAATTTTTTTCACATCTCTATTTTTGTCTGTCAAGTATTCATTATCATTTAAACTCAAATTTATCACGCATCTAGCACAAAATAAATGTCCGTAAAAATTCCGTTTTGGATCACCGTAAGTAAGATCAATAAATTCATTGCACTCATGACATATAAAGTTACTGTTTTCTGACATTTATTATAATGTGGGTAATTTAAGAGATGAAAAAGAGGATTTGGTTGTGTAGATGCGATTGTGATGATTTTAAAAGATTTACGATTTGATAGTGATTAAAAATATAAATTTTTGATTGAGTATAATGGGTAAGGTATGGGAATTTATGGGAAAAGGTTTTAATATATTGAGATTTATTATCTGGCACTTTATTCAGTTTAGATATCTGCATAAATACTATATATAATCAAAATTAGATATCCTTTTACTAAGTGTTTATTAATTACTAAATATTAAAATTCCGAAGTATAATCATTAATATAATTAAACTGCATAAAAACATCTTTATTATTACAATCAAAAATTCCAACAAAATATTCTTCAAACTTTATTTTCCCTTAAACCTCATAATCTAATACTTTTCATAACAATTCTCAAAGTCTTTGACCTTATCANAACCTCATAATCTAATACTTTTCATAACAATTCTCAAAGTCTTTGACCTTATCATTTCACTTAAATACCCACTTATCATTATTTAGTTTAATTTACACAAAACTGTTATTATTAAGCATAAATATATTACATGAGCTCTGAACTACAACTTACACTTCTTCTTAAAAGACAAGCTGAAGATGTAATAAATAATTAGATCTACGAAAGAAACAATCGAGCAAGCCTCCTTGCATGGCGTGAATACCGAGAAGAAATCCGTAAAAGAATCCACCCAAAATACCCAGAAATCACTTCAACTCAAGATTCAGACGATTTCGATATTTCTCCGTATAAAACTTATTTATCTAAGTACAAAGATAATCTGACTCAACAGAAACACATGAGAAGCTTTAATAATGAAAGTTTATCACCAAGGCATACTTTAAAAGAACGGTCCAATAGTTTTGCCAGTCTAAAAATGAAGTCAGAACGTGAAGATATAGAAACTCAATTTCCTCTGCATTTGCTTATAAACCTTGAAAGCTCTCTTTACAACTCAAATCTTGACAGGGTAAGCAGAGAGTATTCAGGAAGGCTTAAGTCAGTTGCAAATATAATCTTAAGCAAACTAAACCAATAGTTTACCTCAATTACCAAAGTTAACTTAATATGAGTTCTAAAAATATTAGTGTGTTACTATAAATCATCGACAGCATTTTTTTTATAAGAGTCTAAAGTTTATTTTCTACTTATATTCATGGACTCTGATATTAGAATGCTCACCAAGGTCCAAAGCTTTGACCATTTCCATAGTTTGAGCGTCAACTTTAATGTCACGTGTTGTGACACATGAAACTTCTGGAACATAGTCCAACTTCCTTTCTCTTTCTTCTTCTTGTAGTCTGAGAGAAATGCCTCTAACAGGGCCTTTTTGGATTCTCTTCATCAAGTGGGTAGCATAGCCTGCTATCTTATTCCTTAGTCTCTTAGTCTGAATGACTGCGATTTCATCACAAAGTCTCTTATTGCTCTGAAAGTCCTGAGTCATTTTCGAGTAGTACTTTTCCACTATAGCTCTTGCTGCTCTCTTGACAGTCTTTGTCCTTACACGCCCCATTTTTATAAGCCATTTAATTATGTCCTCAATGCTTTGTGTTTATACTCCACTTGCATATCATATAAATGCTTAGATTCATAGCTTTTTATTATCAAATTTGTAAACCTTATACTGAAAAGTTATTGATTTAATATTTTTTTACCCTGAAAAATATGAAAAAATTGTAGTTTTTCAGTTTGATGGGGTGATATTTTTAGCTTTGAGTTTTGCCTATACAAATTCTGTTTGTAATTTGATGATTTTAGGGTTATTTTAAATGCATATAAACATTTGGGCTTGTGAAGAGAGTACTTTTTAAGAAAAAAATTATGTTTTTGTTTGAATACAAAAAACTTTTATATATGCAAGAAAGAATTTTTTGTCCAGGTTTGAGCGCGTGTTTTTTCATTTGTGAAAATGACTGATTTCTTTGAGAAATTTTTGTGATAAAAAAATGTGTGAGCCTGGTTAAAGTGTGGGTATATAAAATTATGACACTTTGGTAATTGACTTTATTTGCAAAAAGATCTTTTGAGGTTGAAATTTAAAAGAGCTTAAATTATAACCCTGATGAGTAGTTTCATGATTTTGATGAGGAATTTGTTTTAATTTTCACTAAAAATATCTGATACATCATACCTTAACTTCTAATAAAATTGACTGGATTGAAACTTTCGTCTATTATTAGCTTAGAATGAATTTCATATTTAAATATAAATTGACACTGATGACTTAATAGATGATTATCGATAAAAAAAACTTTAAATTATTACCAAATTTTCAAATTATTAATTATATTGATAGAAATTATAGTGAATAATCCTTTTGAATGATGAAGAAGAAACTAATATATTTTATTATAGAAGTTATAATTATAATGATGAAGATGATGATTATTGAAATTTGGTGTGAAATAATAGAGTATAAAATTTTATGAAGAAAATGATGGAAAATTTTTAACAGAAATTCTAAAGATGCTAACAAGAATTACAAGTATTTTTAACTGAATTACAAACTTTAATTAGCATTTTCATCTAATTTTTATATAATTAGACTTAGCATATTTTTCCTATAGCTAATTCAAGTAGCCAAGATTATGCATTTTACCCGAGTTGAACTTGAAGTTATATTTATAGTAATCTTAAAGTTAATACTTGTTGTCGGCCATACTATGCCTAAAGCACCAGATCCCATCCGAACTCTGAAGTTAAGCGGCATAAGGCAAGGTTAGTACTTGGGTGGGAGACCGCCAGGGAATCCCTTGTGCTGACAACTACTTTTTTATTTATAAAGCTAATCTATATTTTACTACATATTTAAAATTTTTAATAATTATGACATTTAGTAGCATGAATATATGCTATTGTAACACATTATAAGCTTATAAAATTTTCGCATAATTATCAAGAGAATAAAAATGGCAAGAATTGAAAACGACTCTACAATGTTCCTCCCAAGTCAATTGTCGGAAAGCAGTGATCCACAAGTTATGTTGTAAGATTTATATAGCCAGCCTCAAGTTATAGATGTTTATCGTAGAGATATACTTAAAGATATAAACTCACCTGTTAGCACAAGGAGTCTTATTGGAACATCATTATTCACATCAAACTATAGTACCTCTCATGCTATAACCGACAGTAATAGCATAAAAATCTCAATCAACTCTCCAATTGTTATGAGTGATCAACCTAAATCTCTTACCCCAAGTGTATCTTGGCAATCCCGGGCAAATATATTATCAAGTCAGCGTAATAGGAAAAAACATGATATTTTTATAAGTGCCTTAAAAGATGAGCATTCACAATCTAGCTATGAAGAATCTGAACAAATCTATAGCATTGGGAAAAAAAAACATTACGCTTATAACAGAGCTTTGAATTTTAGTTCTCCAAAAAATAAGGAAAATGTTATAAAATATGTACCTGAACCAATAATTATAGAAGAAAGTGTATTTGCTGAGAAGACTGATATCCCAGCAACGTCTTTAACATTAAGTGCGCAATCAAGTTCACAAAAACCTTTATTATTTGCCCATGATTTAGAATGCATAGATAATGAAGAGCCAATGCCAATGGATTTAGATGAAAAGTTTGATACTAGTTTAACAACAGGCTTCAAACATCCTAAAGGCAATCAAGATCATACAATTTCTACAATAACTGGGGTATCTGGAACAGCTTTTTTATCACTTGATGATTCATTATCACAACAAATTATTATTAGCGATGATATATTTTCAAATAGTCTAGGGAATGATGATAAAATTAACCCTCCACAGCAAGCTGTGGAGCCTGCTCAGTCTATTAATTATCCTTTGATTGCTATTCCAAAATTGAATTCAGTGTCATTACACCCCAGTCAAAATTATCAACAACCAAGAAGCATTGGGGATAATTCAAAAATCAAACCTTCTCAAGGTATTATAAGTAGTTATACAAGCTTTTTACTTGATAAAGTAAGCCAACTTATAACCCCAAGCACTAAAAATCGTGAATCTCCTTCAGGCAATACAAGCTTATCATCTCTAGCTCTTGACTCAGATTCTGATAAAGAAAAATTGAAAGAGGAAATTAAAAAACCAGTAAAAAAACTCCCGGCAGACCAAGGAACTAATGGTCCTGGCCCTAAAAGAAAAAGAATCAAACCGATTGCCCATTGGAAAAATGAATGCCTTCTTTATGATGATAACAAAAATCTAATCGGTGTTCGGAGATTTAATGAGGCTCTTTCGCAGCCTCCTAGCATAAAAAAGCCTAAAAAGCAAAATCCTTTTACAATAAATTCTGAATCTTATATACAAGGCTTCTACCCAAAAACCCAATGGAAAATCGAGAAAAATACTGATTGGCATCAAGCTGTAGTTTTAGAAACTTTTGATCTAACTGTTATAACAGTTTCACTTAAGCCCCAAAAATGCTATGAAAACTCTTTTCAGTTCCTCACTTTGCTTCAAGTACTCAAATGTCAAAGAACTTCACTTTTCATTCGATGTGGAAACGATGAAACTTATATGAGTCAATGGGATACGCAGATAGTCCCACAAGGAGCAAAATTAGAAGTTGTAAACCAAAGCAAAATATCAGCTCAAATTATCCTTGTAATCAACAAAATTCCTCATAGAACTTAGTAGTCTTAAAACTAAAATTCTAAAAAATCATAAAGATTTTGTGTATTTATTAAAAAAAAAAATACTATTTTGTGAATCATCTTCTATTTTTTTATCAATTCTTATGCTAAGATATTAGGCATTTATAATTTTGGTATTTTGTTGTTTTAAGTATATAAAAAATATATTCTTACCATACCAATTTTTTTCTGGTTTGTAATGGATAAAACCCAATATGTTGTCTTGACAGGTCTTATAAGTTTATTTGTGTTTTCTCNTTTTTCTGGTTTGTAATGGATAAAACCCAATATGTTGTCTTGACAGGTCTTATAAGTTTATTTGTGTTTTCTCAGCAAGTTGAAGCAAGGTTTCTTAATGAACCCTCACATTCTTATATCCAGGATGTGAAAAACTCTAATGTTGGCAAAGATCGCTTTTTTGAAAAGCTCCATCAACTTGGAATTAAGCCATACTACCTTATTGTATGCTTCTGCGTATTTGTTGCTTTTGATATTTTAGTGTGTTGGGCATGCTCAGGATGCTCAGGTTACTTTCAAAGAAATGATAATAGCATAGCTGACGTATTTACTCTGCAGGATAATTATACTGCCGAAACGAATATCAATGGTGAAGCTAGATTTGATATTATAGAGGAATCATCTACATCCGCTAAGTATCCTCCTTTCTTAAGGAGTTGTCCAAGCTTTGCAATGCAAAAGTTAACTGTCAGCTAGACTTAGTTAATATTTCAAAGTGTTATTTTACATTTTATTATTGTGATAAGGGTTAGATACGTTTTAGTATATTTTTTAAGAAATTTAGGAGCAAAATTTATAGTTTAAAGTAATTTCGAGAAGTTGAAAGGAATTTATAGTATTTAGGCTTTGTATATCAATTTAATATTATCATTAATGAACTATTATCAAACTTATTTTTTTTACATGATTTTCTAATAGATAATAATTTCTCATCAAGTTATATGGTGCTTATAGTTATTAGATAATATATTCAACAATAATAATGCAATCCTATAGTTCTAAAGCGTACAAA